>ML677372.1:2311011-2345228 GCA_007922305.1 Dermatemys mawii | reverse complement strand
TGTGTGTGTGTGTGTGTGTGTGTGTGTGTGTGTGTGTGTGTGTGTGTTTACATAACTAATTACTACTCCCCTTGTAGCCATGAAATGTGTATTGTACTCTCCCATTCAACTCAAAGACTCATCACTGGGATTCCACGTTGACAAATGTTCCCAATTTATTTTTCAAAGCATGCATCTTTCAAATGTCAATATCAGATATATAGAATGGATCCAGTGATCACTACTGGGCTTGGAGAAATCCTCCTCAGGCTGCAGAATTATTTCCCAACCACTGGAAATGGGATGACCAGGAGCTGGGCCTGCTCATTCCCCTTGCTCAGAGATAGACTTCACTCTTTCTCTGTGGGATATTTTGTGCAGATCAGCTAATGCAGTGGTTTTCAACCTGTGATCCGCGGACCCCTGGGGTCTGCAGACTGTGTCTAATATTTCCAAAGGGCTCTGCACCTGCATTTGACATTTTTTTAGGTGTAACCAAATGAAAAAAAGGTTAAAAGCCATGACTAATGTTTCCATTCCAAAACCAGGAAAGGAGAATACAAGCAGAAATCCCCTGGTTGGCTTGACAGGATTGCCCAGCACCGTGCAGCCAGGCAATTGTTCACATGAGACTTTTTGTAGCAAGAACCATAAGGTACCTGATCGATAACCACTGTGAAGTGAAGGAACAGACACAGCAAAGGTAGCAGCTGCCACACATATCACTTACCCCACCACTAGCCTACAGGCAGCAGATCGGAGTTCAGCCTTTGGCTCCTCTAACTAACCCGCGCCAATTAGCATCAAATATGTCTGCATTCCAAAGCTGCCAGTCTCCCTGTTCAGAACCCCACCAGCTCATTTTACTCTGCCCACTGAACAGGGTCTGGGCCTGCTCGCATGTTTTCTACTGGCAGGATCCTCTCTTAGGGCTGTGATTATTCACCCATCTATGTATAGCAGTACAGCCCCTCGTGCAGATGCAGTGACACTGGGATCGAAGAGCCTTATACCCACATAGTTTATTCCCCTTCTCATATGCGGGGGGGGGGGGGGAATCCATAGCGATGTAAGTTTTGCCAGCATCAGCGGTAGTGTGTGGGCTCGAGGTAACTGAGTGCAATGCTCTGGTCTATGCTGTACAGGCGTCAGACTAGAACTAGATGATCTAATGGCCCCTTTTGGCCTTGAACTTCCTGAATCCATAAAACAAGTATTTTGTGCTCCACTGTGTTCAGACAGGCCAGAAACCCAGTAGCTCTTTGCATCACGGCAGCAATTCCAGAGCCAGAGCATGAAAAAGGAACAAGTCATCAGACAAAAAAAGTCAGCTTCATGCTGCAGTTATTCAGGCCACAGTTCAGGAAGGAAACACAGCTCAGCCTTCCCACCAAGTCCATCTATTTCTCAAACCCTTCCGAAGGCTCGGTATGCACGCTGTAAACATGGATCTCGGCTGCCTCCATTTAGCACTTCTAGCGCACCAAGCACTGCAGGATTTGGGAGACAGCAAAATTACAAACAACAATAACCTGCAGGCCTCCATTAGCCTCCCTCTCATAACCCATGGAGCAGGCAGGGGGTTCATTATAGGGAAATCTCATTAACTTGCCATCAGGAAAGTAACAAGGGGCTAGTTTGTCAGGGCTGTCATAATGGCAAGTTCCATCACTAATGAATGTACAGCTTGCCACACCCTGAGAGATTCAATGCCATGAGCTGTCTTGGTGGAGAACAGAGAAGACCTCGAAGACAGAGCACCAGTGGCCTGGGGGCGGATCAGGACATTGGAATGACACTGGTAGAGCATATAGGGCACTGGCTGCATAAGTAATTCGTAATGATCTATCAAAGTAAACCTGCTCAACGTTTTCAGAAGACAAGCCTGGGACTTTAAATTCATAATTCATAATTCAGTAAAAATCAGGGACTGAGCAGAGACCCTGGATTTGCGGCTGATTAGAATAATCTGTAACCCACCAACCCCCCTTTTTGTCCTATGAATACATGGGTGTTAGTGGGTGACTTCACCTTGAAAGATCCCTTAGAACATGTGCTTAGCTACTTATGCTAAACTAGCCCTTCAATCTTGTATTTAGCTGTGACACACCATTTTCCAGACCTGAAGAGGTCTGTTGGGCTCAAAAGCTTGTCTTTCTTCCCAACAGAAGTTGGTCCAATAAAAGATATTACCTCCGCTCCTGACCCAAGTCTCTAAATAATTCACGTGTTTTCACTGAACAGTTAGGTTATAATTATAATGTCCCCAATTCCTAACAGAACAGGGCTTTAATGGCAGGCTACAAGGGCTGAATGGGCTACTGAGACTCCACTCATCTCTCCCAGACCCCTCCAAGGCAGCACATAACAGAGCCAGACCCTGCATCACCTGTTCCAGAGCCAGGAGACTGGTCTGCAGAGGCTGCCAATCCAGCAGAGTATTGGGTTTTTTTCAGTGCAGCTGAAAAGGAAGTACAAGCCCAAGATGTGTTGACCGATTTAGCCAGCCAAGCTGAGCATTACAATTACAAATCAGAGTGTTTGGCCTCAGAGATTCCTTAATTGGACATTACTAGGCAGACGAAGGGATCTCAAATTGCCACACCGCTTCGATGCGCCCACAACACACACTATTCTCTTCTTCCGCACTTGATGAGCTGGGCAAGCCTCCACACTTGCTTCCCATTCCGGCCTGGAAGCAGTGTACACTTCTGAAGTCATTTCACGCCCTCCGGCGCCTCAGCTCAGCAAAACGGGAAAGCACAGGAATGGCAGCGATACTCGACTGAAATGGAAGGACTCGGCCATAGCAGAAGTTCGGAGTCAGTGGTGTGTGTATGTGGCCCCAAGAGGGATTTCAAGCACCTGTGAGTCCCTGCCACGGTGGTACTGGAAAGGCAGTTTTGTTATCTTGTTTTCTCATTTTACCTAGATCCTTCTGATTACGTTTGATGCTGGCTATTAGGGAGCTCTCTTCACTCCAGGATACTAAACTACCGCATTATTATTTGTACTGAGGGGGACCAGAACCCCACTGGGCTAGGTGCTGCCAAACACAGAACAAAGACAGCCCCTGCCCAAAGAACATACACTAAGTATGCAACAAGACAGCAGATGAATACAAACTGGGGAGGCTCAGGGAACCATGAGCCAGTCCCGGTCAGCATTGTGGGCCGTGATCTCAGCACACCAGCTGCCTAACCCTAGGCATTATGGCAAAGGAGAGATTTGAGATGGGATCTGAAGGTGGATCATCAGGTAGCCTGGCAGATGTTTATGGAGAGCACTTCCTCAGTGGGTGGGGCAACCGGGAGAAAACACAAAGGGAGATTTTACAAGTAGACAAGGAAGACAGGTGAGGGAGGCAGGACTCAACATCTCAGAATAACACGGGAGAGATAACAGTAGGGTGGGGATGGACCGTGAGAGGCACTGGAAGAGATAATGGGTAGCTGAGGTTTGATGTGATGATAGTGAAGAAGGAGTCAGCAGCAGGATGTGCGAACACGGGGACATGTCAGAGCAACAAGCTAGGAAAATGGATCTTTGCAGAAGCGTTTCGAATGGACTCAAGCAGGGCAAGGTGGGAAGAGCAGAGGACAGTGCAGTAACCGAGAGGCAAGACGAGAGCTAGAGGACAGGTTTAACAGTGCAGCCGCCCAGAAGAGGTCAGCTCAGAGATGTTGTGCAGAAAGAATCAGCAAGATTCAATCTACAGCAATATTAGACTTGAGACTTCTACAGCAGCACATACCCCAGCTGCTTTCCAACACAGCTGGCTGCCATGACCACTATTCACAACATTCATGGTAAGCCTGAAATTATATCATTAGTAAAGCCATTTACATACTGCACTGATGTTTAATCCTCACAGCCTGGTGGATCAGCCAGACCAGTTGGCTGTCTAGTCTGGTATCCCATCTGACAGTGGCCAGTACCAGATGCTTCAAGAGGAAGGTTAAAGAAACCCGTACAACTGACAATCATGGAGTAAGGTGCCCACAAGGGAGACTTCCTGACTCCTCTAGGCCATGCTGCCCCCTCCCTGGTCACCTCCTCAGGGCGCCCTGCTCCTTCACAACACCCTGGGCAAGGAAGTATCCATTCTCCAGTTGGAACTGCACTGGGGCAGAAGAGGGAGACTAAGCCAAATACAATCACACACTGGAATTTGGCTGGGATGCAGGCTCTGGTACCTGTCTTTTACAAAAATACCACAGGCCCAAGCAACCAGCATTCATGTCTTACATCTCATCTGAACAACAGGCGCTCCACCTTCACAACACCCCCTAGTACCACCCTGGGGACAGTGGTCCTAGCGAGGATGACGGTGGTCCTTCTTCACACAGCCAACCTGTGGAACTCCTTGCCTGAGGAAGTTGAGAAGGCTAGGAATACAGCATGGTTTAAAAGAGAACTGGATAAATTCATGAAGGTTAAGTCCATTAATGTCTATTAGCCAGAATGGGTAAGGAATGGTGTCCCTAGCCTCTGTTTGTCAGAGGGGGGTGATGGGTGGCAGGAGAGAGATCCCTTGATCATTATCTCTTAGGTTAACTCACTCCAGGGCACCTGGCATTGGCCACTGTATGCAGACAGGATATTAGGCTGGATGGACCTTTGGTCTGACCCAGTATGGCCGTTCTTATGTTCTTAAGTTGCTCCCTGCAAACTAGCACAGCCTCTGGACATGGAGTTCAGTGCCATATTGGTTGGTATGTGTTACCACCACCACCTGCAGCACCATGGAGACCACTTGGGGAGTTCCCACAGCCAAGTATCAGTCCTGCCCCTGGGTAATTTGTGAGCTCACAATTCAAGGGTTAGGCAGGTTGCAGGCCCCCCCGACTCATCTGGGTGACAACAATAAGGTGTCTGGAAGCTGGCTGGACACGCTGCTGGAAATACTGCAGCGCTGGCAACTTGGGGTTCAGTCACCTCAAAAAGCTAAACTCTCCCCTCCCCCTTCCCACTCATTCAAGTCTTTGTAGATTCTTTGATGAATGCAGCGTGGGAGAAGGCGAATCCACACATGCGCATTGCACACACAGAGGAAATTCCACAGTCTCCCTTTCACTGCAGCAAACACCTTTGCAGCTACAACAAACTCATTCTGGGGAAATGACAGAAAGGGGCAACTGGAGCACAGAAGGGGGTCTCCTTGGACCAGGCCTTGAAGGGTAGCACTTGACTCTTTCATTCTCCAACCACCATCGCCCCGTCCCTCATCTCACCCCATATCCTCTTACTTGGGTGGATGGTAGCAGCAGGGGATCTCAAAAAGCCAAAGGAGAGCTAGGAGTGTAATTAAAACTTCTCCCTCCACTCCCACTCCCCATTGGGTCCAGTACATCACAGCGTTCTGTTCATTCACCCACCTTCAGTCTCATCCAATTAATTCACTATACAATGCCACTGTGCCTCTCCCATATTTTGGTCTCTCTCAGCAACAGCTTAGCTGTAAATGCAACTTGCTCCAATATTTCTAACGATCAGCAGCACAGTTGGGCAGCTGCGCCATGCAGAGTCGTGCTTCAGTGTCGGGGCAGGGAACTCAGAAGACGACAAACACTCTTCTCCAGGCACTGAAAAGCATCAATCACCCTCTTCTGTTATCTTTGCTCTTCAGAGAGTTACAGGCCCACCCAAGCTTTGCTCTTTTAGATTATGGAGTGATCCTGGAGCACCAGCGTATCTAGATCCTTATTTATAGTTGTCTCGCTCAGTAAAGAGGCTCTACTCTGGAAAGCAGCATCAGGCGGTTCAGTTAATTTTCTCAGTTGTGCCTGATCAAGTCTGTTTGGCCTGAACAGTTATTTTCCTTTACTTTGTAACCTGAAGCCCTGCACGTTCAGCCAGTATCTGAGAGCTGGCTTCTTTCTGGCTCACATATCAACAGTAAAAGATGCTGCAATGGACACACACAGTTGGCACATGGAGTTGAGGGTGCATCAGAGTAGGACGGAAATCGGCCCCCTCTCCTCCAGTTCCACTCACAGCACAATGTTAACAGTGGACGTCACAACCCTATTTTTAAGAATCAGAGAGGTAGCCGTGTTAGTCTAGATTTGCAGAAGTCACAAGAGTCCTGTGGCACCTTAAAGACTAACCCACTTCGTTGGATGCATGCATGTACTAGCCCACGAAAGCTTATGCTCCAACACTTTTGTTAGTCTTTAAGGTGCCACAGGACTCTGTTGCTTCTGCAAACCCTATTTTTGTCACTGCAAAGGAAATTCTGACCCCCCAGGCAAAAGTCAGTGTTGGATTGACACTGATTAGAACTACATGAGTGTCTTGGGTTGGAGCAGTAGCTCTGGGAGCCAGCACTCCCAGTTATGTTTCTGGTTCTCCCACAAACTCTCTCTTTGAAAACCTTACATGAAAAGGTGTTTTCAAAGCACTGTTGGCACCAAACGAAAAAGCACAAGGCACCATTAACAGCTATATCCACATCATTTTTAATTTATTTTCAGATGGCTTGTTCTTGACCATATGCTCATTGCAGGCAGTGCTATGCAACCACCTCTCAATGTATTGTCTCTAATGGAATTAATTGCCGTCTAAATAATAAAACCCCTTTCGCAGCAATAGCTCCGCAAGGGTCCTCAAAACAAATGGTCTCTTCAACTAACCAAATTAAATCAGCCCAACTACCATGCCCAGACTGGAATCCTTGTTAATTTCTTCCCTTTGATGATTGTAAAAATAAAACATGGTGGCCCCAGGTGGACAATCTGGGCTTTTTCAGAGCCTTCCTCTGTCACTGCAAGCTGGGAATCTAGCAGGAAATATTAAACTAAGACAGCTGGGCTAAGAATTGGGCAGTGCTTTGGACTCATGGGTATTTAATGCCCTAGTTTCATTTCTTCCTAACTTTGATGCAGGCACTCAGATATCAGAGGGGAGTTCCTTAGACACATCACACAGATCTGGAGATGGATTAAAAGTCTATAATACAATAGAGGAGCTCTGATAGAGTCTGAAATGGAAAGCTTAAGTAGTTATTGCTCTGCTCCATCTGTTTGCTAAATAAAAATAGCAATTTAAAGTGTTTGATGCCAGAAAATTACTGTGCAAAGATTTAAGAATGGCAGTTGTGTTAGTCTATATCCGTAAATAAAACGAGGAATACTTGCTATAGCCCACGAAAGCTTATACTGAAATAAACTGGTTAGTCTCTAAGGTGCTACAAGTATTCCTCATTTTATGTGCAAAGATTGGCACTCTCTTCCTTAACATCTCAGCTCCCTGTGTGTCTTAAATCATATCTCTGGGTTTCCTGATAAAAGTTTGCTTGCAGGAGCCATGTGAGTAGGGTGACCAGATGTCGAAAACCAAAATATTTCATTTCAAAATGGCACTGTTATGCCTCATAGGAGTTGTAGTTTGGATGCCTTGTTCTCCTATTCTCTTTTATTAGTTAAGTTCTGAGGCTGAACTTCATTTCCCACGATGCACCCTCCTGGTGAGAGGTGTTGGGGAGTGTCACTGGAGTCATGGGACTTGTAGTCTGTCGAAGGAGTCTGGCTCAGAGTAGACTGGAAGCATGGTGGTGCAATTTTGATTCAAAATATTTTGGATTTGGGCCAATTGTTTTGCCAAAAGCAGATCCTTTCTGCAAAACATTTTATTTAGTGGAAAACCAAGTTTTCTGACAAAACAATATAGACAAAGTTACTGGCCATCCTTCCATTGCATATTGAGAAAGAAAAATCAGGGAGCCTGGCTGGACCACTTTCCTGATCTACCGTAATTCTTCATACCTCGGCGGGGCCACTGTCCCTTTGATCTGTTCTCGTGAGCAATAGCACCGCTATAGTTAAGGTTGATTTATTATTTTTAAAAAAAGGTTCCCAGGAATTTGCAACTCTCGCTTTGATATTCACTGTATTGTGCACCTCTTCTTGGTAGGCTATGTAAATCCTATTCTTTTTTAATCTCCCCTTGCATGGAAGCTTTTCAATGCCTCTAATCAACTTTTATTGCCCACCTCTGGGCCCTTCTCACTTGGATTTTTCACTTGACTGAAAATATTCAGTGCAAGGAAATTTGAGACAGCACAGCTTGGATCCTGCCACATTCGGAGAGAGATACAAGCTCAAATGAAGATTAATGTTGCAAATATATGCAGCTTTTAAACCCCTTTGATAACAGCCAGCCTCCTTCAAAGCAGCGGTGATGAAACAGCTTCTCTCCAAGCTGGTCCAGCGGAAGTGGAGCTTTTCTATCCGCGCTGAAGCAGTTGTTCCAGCAATAAAGTTCTGAAGCAATGTTCCATGCAGCAGAAAGGAAGATCCCTGCAGTTTTAAATCTTTTAGCATTTTAACCGTCACCTGAACCAAGCCAGAGAAAGGCAATTATTCAGGCTTGGAAGAAGTCAGAACTAGCCTGAAGGTATGCAAGGAATAGTTTAAAACTAGATAGCAAGGAAAGATTCTTAACAGCAAGAGCAATTATAAATTTTTCTCCATCACCATTCCTAGTTCACGTACAGTCTAAGAAGTTTTAAATCTAACCACATAGGTAGCTAGTTATAACTGATTTATTGAAACCTTAGCTACCTGTGATGATACAAATTCCATCTAACAGATTTCCCTGGGTTCATCTTACACCAACACTGAGATCACAGGCTGACACACGAGCCAATAATGCTATTTTAATTCAAGTGGTACTTTAATGAACTGTGGCTACCAATAAAAACACCCCAGACATCTAAGCCTGGCAACACAATCTTCAATACCAAAAGCATGAGCCCATATCACTACAGCTAAAGGAATAAAACTCATTTAAGCTGCAAATAGAAGGCCGCTATTGTGAGGACCAGCCATCCTAGGGAGACATATGCACACACACTATAACATGTTGTGGGATCCTGTTTTGTATCCCACTGGTGGAACTCCCTGCCTGAGGAATGGGTATAGTTCCTAAAAGTTTATGCCCATAGATCAGCCAAATTCTAGAAAATTTACAGAGAACAAAGAGTGCTTTTGTTTGTTGGAATATTGCCCAACTGTAGCAAGGAGTCAAAGCAGAGGTCGTTAAGGCTATGAACCAAAGCCAAACAATCTTACTGCAAATTTAGGAAGGATTACACATAAGGAACCATCCACTCCTAATAGCATAGAAGGCTCTGACATCCAGCCACTCAGAAAGGCTAAATTCGACAACTGTGAAATGCTGGAGCCTTGGGTTAGTACGCCATCTGTCAGGCATATACTTGGGTCTGATACTAACTGTATTTTCTATCACTCCTCCTTTACAGTGATCATGACAAGTACCTAATTTATTCCCAGGCTGCTAAGCCTCAACAGAACATATCCTGTGTCCTTCCCTCCCTAGCACCGATCTTTCCAAAGCTAAGCAAGGTTTACTCAGTAAACAGCTGTCAACAAAGGTCATCTCAAGTATTCTTCTGCCCACTGCAGGAGTCTCCTGCTGAAAGTAATGGCCCGTATTCCAAGCTCTGCCAGAAGCAATTAGTCACCCTGACTCAAGTCAAAACCTGCTCCAAGCGGCAACAAGAAATTCACATATCAGGATACTAGATGGAAGCTTTGTTGAGACTTGCACGTTCTGACATCAGAAAAAGTGATGTTTCGATACCTTCAACTGCTGACAGCAACTGAAAATGATCCTGCAGGGTAACAACCCAAACAAAGCTTCCTCCTTCCTTCTCAAACGGTTTGAGGAGCTCTGCTCTATGTACAGTCACTCATAGTACTAAAGAACAGACAAACTAACTAACTAACTGGAGGGATGATCTGGCAAGCACTGTACCTGGCAGCCATTTTAGCTTTGATAGGAGGCACTGTGTGTGTGTGTGTGCGGGGGGTGTTTGATGTTCTCTGATGCACAGGTACAGTAGCAGAGAGATGCTGCCTTGTTAAGTGTGCATGGCAGCCTATACCATCACGCTCCAGAACTAACAGATACATAGGTTTTAAGGCCCAGAAGGGATAACAACCATCTAGTCTGACCTCCTGCATAAGAGGCCAGAGAACATCCTCCCGTGTCAAGCCCGTCACTTCTGACTGAGCTACAGAGCTATCCAACCTTGATTTAAACACTGAGTGATGGCACGGCCACCACATCTGGGGGTAAATTGTTCCAGTGGCTAACTACACTCACCGTTAAAAGTTTGCCCCTTATTTCTACTCTGAACCTGTCCAGCTCCAGCTTCCAGCAGGCGGCTCTTGAATTTCAGCTACCATTTTAAAAAATTACATTTTGAGCCCTAATGATTGCAAAGATCCTTTCAATTATACAGCTCCTCTTATGGCCTGGATCACACATATCTGAGTGGCTCACAAAGACTAATTAATTTATCCTCACCGCACTGCTGCATGATAAGACAGTATAACCCTGATCTGACATAGAGAACTGAGACAGAGTGCAAGACTTGTCCAAGGATAACACAGGGAGTTTATGACAAAGGCAGAACTTGATCCCAGTCCAGCATCATCCTCTTATCTAAGTATGAATGAATCGCAACACTGGGAGGACAGGAAGTGGGAAACGATATTCACCATATTATCTTTTTACCTAGATTTACGTAGGAGGCTTTATTTAATCCTCTGGCTGTTGATGCCTGGCAAGTTTTCAAGCCCTGGCCATTTTAGACAGTGAGAGTTTCCACAATCATTACTCCAGAACAGAAGAGTCTCATTCCTTCCACTCAGGCTTTCTTCCAAAAGGAAGAGTATTAGGGATAGCTCTCCAAGACTGATCCAGACAGCCCAGCACAGTTCCTAAAAATAGAAATGAAACAGTTGCCTGTTCTTATTTAGGCTGCACTGGAGAAAAAAAAATTAAGCAGGTCAAGTAACCTCCATGTGAGTAGCTTCAGCGGCCAGGTACCTTCATGTGAACAGAGCTCCACTAGCATGGAAATACCATGTTGTAAAGACAGGGAACAAAGGGTAGGAATAAATGGTAAATTTTCAGAATGGACAGGGGGTAACTAGTGGTGTTCCCCAAGGGTCAGTCCTAGGACCAATCCTATTCAACTTATACATCAGTGATTTGGAGGAAGGGGTAAACAGTGAGGTGGCAAAGTTTGAGGATGATACTAAACTGCTCAAAATAGTTAAGACCCAAGCAGACTGTGAAGAACCTCAAAAAGATCTCACAAAACTAAGTGATTGGGCAATAAAATAGCAAATGAAATTTAACGTGGATAAATGTAAAGTAATGCACTTTGGAAAAAATAACCCCAACTATACGTACAATATGATTGGGGCTAATTTAGCTACAACTATTCAGGAAAAAGATCTTGGAGTCATCGTGGATAGTTCTCTGAAGATGTCCATGCAGTGTGCAGTGGCGGTCAAAAAAGCAAACAGGATGTTAGGAATCATTAACAAAGGGATAGAAAATAAGATGGAGAATATCTTATTGCCCTTATACAAATCCATGGTGCGCCCTCATCTTGAATACTGTGTACAGATGTGGTCTCCTCATCTCAAAAAGGATAGACTGGCATTAGAAAAGGTTCAGAGAAGGGCAACTAAAATGATTAGGGGATTGGAACGGGTCCCATATGAGGGGAGATTAAAGAGGCTAGGACTTTTTAGCTTGGAAAAGAGGAGACTAAGGGGGGATATGATAGAGGTATATAAAATTATTAGTGGCATGAAGGAAGTAAATAAGGAAAAGTTATTTACTTGTTCCCATAATAGCAGAACTAGGGGCCACCCATTGAAATTAGTGGGCAGCAGGTTTAAAACAAATAAAAGGAAGTTCTTCACACAGCGCACAGTCAACCTGTGGAACTCCTTGCCTGAGGAGGCTGTGAAGGCTAGGACTATAACAGGGTTTAAAAGAAAACTGGATAAATTCATGGAGGCTAAGTCCATTAATGGATAGTAGCCAGTATGGGTAAGGAATGGTGTCCCTAGCCTCTGTTTGTCAGAGGTGGGTGATGGATGGCAGGAGAGAGATCACTTGATCTTTACCTGTTAGGTTCACTCACTCCGGGGCACCTGGCATTGGCCACTGTCGGTAGACAGGATACTGGGCTGGATGGACCTTTGGTCTGACCCAGTATAGCCTCTCATGTTCTTACGTTGTGCTTTTGAAAATCAGATCACATTTTCCTCAGTTCTAAGAAGCTCTCAACTGTCCCGGGTGAATGAAAGAGGCCAGCTATTAATTCTGGAATTCGACTGCCAGCATTTCCAGTAAGGAGTGGTCTGGCAGCCATCCCAAATCACACCTGCCTCAGATTAGAAGGATTTGTATACACAGGTACCAAGGTATTCAGTTCTCATCAGCGGAGCAGTTAGCACAGGTAGCTGCAGTCAGCAATGCTAAACAAGTGTCAACGGGAGAGCAAAGGAAGCTGCCTTCATGCAGGAGTGTAAGAACCTATGCAAGAGAAAAACCATCACCATGCATTTCACTGTCTTGTCACCCAAAAGTAAGTGCAAACTGAATACACAGGAAATGCTTCACACACACACACACACACACCCCGTAGAAAGGCAGCTGTCGGGAATGGAACACAGCGGCTCTCATTTCCAACTGCATCTTCCGAACATCCCACTCACTCCCTCATTTCCTTCACCCACTCTTAACTTTGTGCCTTCTTTCACACACTAACCCTTTATGCCAGATCAGCCTGTCGCTTTCCAAGCACCACGAGGCTTCTCCAAATGGACTTCTGGAGATCCAGCCAGGGTCGGAGTATGATACTCTGAGGCCCCAAACCATGTCGACTGTAAGATGCCCCATACGATTAAAAAAATAATTATTTTCACAGAAAGGACGTTGAACATCTAAACACGAAAGCTTTATAATCGTATATATACAAATATGTACAAAGGCGAAGCTGTAAAAACAGAATAATCTAACTGGAACACATCTTGCAATATGCCTGTTTGCACTATAAATTAGTTTCAAATTAACATATTTTCATTTATGATTTCTTAATCAGCAGATATGAAAACTTTATGTCTACAGCAACAAAAAAGCAGTTACATTTACATGGACCAGCTCACTTAATGGAAGCAGAGGAACCTGCAACATGTCTGTTTGCACATCACATTAATTTTAACACTGAAATTTCAAACATTTTCTTTCGTGATTTTTGGAGAGCAAAGTCATTGATGATGTCCTCAAATGATAAGCTACAGAGTTTGTCACTTTCGACGCACGGAATTGCTTAGGGCAGATTGCTTTTCTTGCAGAATTTTCAAAGCAGACATCTCTCTTTGCATTCTCTTCTCTATCCTCTGTCTCCCCCAGGACTACTAATCAATCTCGAGTAAACACCTCGAACACTCAGAGTGACAACGAGCTATATGCGCGAAAGAGAATTTACAGAAAAAAGACAATCTCTAGACAGGCATTGAGAAAGCTTAGCCAATATTCAAGCAAATATAATGACTATTATAGGTTTTAATAGCCTATAAATCATATATGCATATAGTTTGAAATAACTTGCTCACCAAGTACTCAGAATTTTTTTTTATATATGTATATCTTCCTTAACTTCTCTCAATACCTCCTATTTATTCTTTCATCAGCACACTCTGATATTTACTCTGAAGGTTCCTGAAACTGATGGACGGAAGCCAACACAGACTTTTCCTCAAGATCCACTCCATCCAAGTCCACAAGATGACCACCTGCAAGCGCAATCATCTGAAGCACGGATAGCACATGAAGCAGAAAGCGGCGTGTGCACTAAAATAGACAAATGTATGTATGTATAGATCAAAAGAAGAACACACTAACAGTTAAGGAAGTGAACAAAAACAGGAGCGAAGGCACTATACATCTGAGTGTGCTGAACCATAAACGAAAGGCGGAGGCCAAAGGGGACGCTCTATGTGATGTCACTTCTAGGACAAATCCCATCCGAGTACGAGCGTGGCAGGATTGCTTCATGGCACTGCCATCTAGTTCGACCTCACATTTTCCCCAATTTCAGTGGCAATGAGATTAGTTCTTTATTTAAATAAGTTATGAAGGCATGGTGAGAATTTTACCAGTAGCAGCTAGCCAACAGAACGCCACCTTAGAAGACTGATATAGCAGACTTACTCGTAAAAATACTCATTTTACAAGGGCAATTATTTTTTTTCTCAGCGCTGGCCTCTCGCCTGTCAATAATGAACAATGAGTGAAAGGTAAGGGTCGGTAACGGGATTTGTGTACCCAGCTAGGTATATTTTTGTCATATTTGAACAAAAATGTCTATATTTGGAGAGAATCTTTTTCCCCATGTCTCCTTTCTTTATCAACCGATTTTGATAACATTTGAAACTGAATCTGTTTTTTCTTATTTTAGAGGCCTCTCGTATTGCGAGGCCCTAAACTGTAGCTTAGTTAGCTTATGCCTTCATCCGGCCCTGGAGCCAGCCAAGAAGTATCCCAACTACAAAGACTAGTCAATATTCCATTCACAATGTTTCAGCTGTGAAAAAACAGTGCTCCAGTGGCAGCATCCCAGCTCTGAAAACCACCATCACACTCTAAAGTTCAACTCACTCCCTGCAAACTCTTCGGGGTAGATCTATATTGCAAATTTAACCCTTTGCATGCTTCTGGCATGACACAGGCATCGCAACAGGCCAAGATCCCTCAAATCTCAATAAGAGGAACTCAAGCACTTGGTGAATCATCTTAATTTACTGCAATTAAAAGATGAGATTTAAGTAATACAGCGTGACAAGACTATTTGTGGGCAATCACTGCACGCCTCAGATGCTGACTAGAGGGTGGAAGCCGAAGGCTCTGTGGTTTCAGCCATGTGAGAAGTGCCAAAGCTCCTTACAGTCACACTGCCAAGAGAATAAGTGGCGGCAGGTGGTGGTGGTGGTGGGCCCAGCATTCCCTGGGCCTTAGTGATTCCAGAAGGACACTAGCTGCAATTAACTGAGCTGCCATTTGTGACAAGCATTCTAAAGCCATGACAGAGCTGAGCAGCTAACACAGGGTGGGAACAGTTCTTCTAGAGGAGTTTGGCACTTTGGGTCTTTTAAAGAGATTCAAGCCCTGGATGCTTTTCCATTTTCAAAGTAGGCTAACTTTTGCTAACCACCCTCCTGGGAAGCAGCTGGGTGTTCTCTCGATTTTACAGCTGGGGATGCTGAAGAAGAGGGATTAACTGACTTATCTAAGGCCTGAACAAGTCACTGGCAGGGATGGGATCAGAACACACAAGATTTTGGTTCTTGGTTGAGTGAACTGATCACTAGGCAAGAGGGATGATTTATGAGTGTCCAAGGGATAGCTCAGTGGTTTGAGCATTGGCCTGCTAAATCCAGGGCTGTGAGTTCAATCCGTGAAGGAAATATTTAGGGATATGGGTCAAAAATCCATTGGATGATTTAATTAGAGATTGGTCCTGCTTTGAGAAGGGGGTTGAACTAGATGATCTCCTGAGGTCACTTCCAACTCTGATGTTCTATAATTCTATAAAGTGATTTAGGTGCGGGATGATGATGCAGCCATGCTGGTTCCATGACATTAGAGAGAAAAGGTGGATGAGGTAATACCTTTTATTCGACTTGGGTTGGCGAGAGACACAAGCTATCAGGCTTACACAGAGCTCGTCAGCCTATTTTCAAATGTGATTTAGCAGCCTAAGATTCAAGGCTCCTTCAGTCACTTCTGAAAATGGAACTTAGGTACTTTTGAAAATTCTACCCACAGTTTCTTCCTCTTGCCAAAGCAAACACTGGAGGCCCTTTCCCTGTCACAAGAATGACACATTCTACACTGCTCCCCAGATGGAAAGCTTTAGTTACTCTCCACTCAAACCACATCTTGGAAGTTCTCAGTGAAATTCTGCAACTACAATATTTCAGAGCTTTATGAGGGGGACCATTTCTCACAGCCAAACTTTGTGAGTTCCCTTTAAAAAATAAATAGGACTCATCTCAATCTCTCAGACTTCACTGCTCCAAGGACAACGGAGGAAGTTTGCTCATCGGGAATGACATAACACCAGTGGCCCATCATGAATGTTAGGTCATTCTTGATGAATGACTGCAGGATGACTCACCCGCATACCTGTCTGAACACCTTGCCTTGTAAGACTCCCAATATCTGTCACTGAATCAGGTAAGACTTAAATCCCTCCCTTAGCTGCTGCTAAAGAGTGTCTCTGCCGTCATCACTGGTCTTCATACATACTGACATATTAGAACTGTTAATTAGTTTAGTTAACTGATGTCTAAATATTTCACTGCTAATCAAAGACTAAATATTTAGATGCAATTGCCTCTGGCAATGAAATATTTAGTCATGACCTGGTGGATGACTAAGTATTCCCATGTGCAGCTGCTGCTATTAACTAGTGTGCAAGGGAACTGAATTTGTTTGTCGATCAATTATGTCCAGAAGTTAACTCATGCATAGAAAAAAAGGATCTAAGGACATGACAACTTTGAAGCCAAAGGTTAGAATTATTTAGAAGATGCACTACAGCCACTGCACTAGAATCTAAAAGGCAAGCAGCAGCTTGGGCACTTCACTGCAAACTTCCTGAAGTCTGAGACGTGAGAATTTTCTGTGCAAAAGGAGGGGCTTGCAAAATGAAAGGGGAGGAGAGGTAAAACTAGGGGTTAATACTGACAGTACCCAACCACAGAATTAGAGCTGTGGAGTGAACTCCATTCTGTTACAGTGTTCTTCCATAGAACACCAGACCTCCTGTCCCCTAAGAACGCAGTAAAGGAGCCACGAGCGTATGCAGCCACATGCTCCCAAGCGCAATGGGGAGAAACTGAAAATAACTGAACATCAGAGACAGTCAAGCCGTTTTAAGTGTTACTTATAAGGAGAGAAGCACAAAGTCTGCAGACAAGAGGGATTTTCAATTCGAGAGAGTCCTTTTGAAATTAAAAGACAACTTCTGCGCCTACGTGAGTGGGGAAATGAAAATGACAAGCCTTGGATTTCTGAGCTAATCAGACCTTTCTGCGGCCCGTTCAAGCCCTCCTCCACTGCGAAGGCCACAGGCCGCTGACGATTGCAACATGCGTAAGATAACGCTCTTTGACATTAATTTCCAGGAGCATTGAGCACCAGCCGAAGTCAAGAGGAGCTTTGGGATACGGTGAGATTCTCATACAGCAACATCATTGCCTGCCACAGAAAGGGCCTCACTAGCTGGCACTGCGATTTGCACCTTGCAATGCAACTTAGCTGATCAGGACTTTCACTCTCCACCACGTGCAAATTTATTACACCAGCAAGTTCCACTAACATGCCATCAAACATGACAGCGCTATGTGGATGAACTAAAGATTAGCCACACTGAGTCACTGTCAGGAAGTTGTTTGCTGCATCCTGGTTACTAGGTATGCTCCCTAAAAGAGAAGTGATAGAATTATTATGCTTCAGGACAGCAGCTGACTGCTAAGAGGTCAGGAAGGAGTTTCACCCCCATGAATGACACACTGTGCTGCTCTAGTGGGATTACCCTCCTCTAAAACAGCATGTCTCAACTGGTGGGTGGCAGCCCTCAGGGAGCTCATGAAAGGCAATCTGAGGGGTCATGAGGCATTGGGATTTTTATTACACTTCTAAAGCAAAGCTATCAAAACATTTATAGAAATATTACAATTATAACTATATAAAAGACACTACATACCACCTCCCAGCTCTTACCCAGTGCTGCTCTCAGCAGATCTCAATGGGCTTTACAAAGGAGGTCAGAATTATCATCATGACCTGACAGGGGAAACTGAGGCACTAGAAGGTCACCCAGGAAGCCAGTGGCAGGGTTGGGAGCAGAACCCTTTCCATTGCTATTTTGGATATCTTTGTAATCATAGGAAAATACGGCAGCTCTGAAATCATTTGACTTTGAATAAGGGATGCCCACCTGCCATGGTTGAGAGACAGCTCGAGAGGAGCAGGTAGGCGTTATGCTGTGAAATAGTTAATGCTGGCATCTAAACTCATCATTAGGCTTCAGAGTTAAGCTCTGCCAAGAGGCACAAGCAGTTCCCAGCTCTTCCAGGGCCTGAGGAGTCACACCACTGCATCGGTTATGCTCTGTTGCCATTTTTAAAGGTGTTCTTTACAGCCGTATGGCTAGAAAAGTCACCTCTTTTAAATGCCAGTGTCATCCCTGGAGCAGACACCATTCTGCAGGGGACAGCACACACTGGATGGGCCTGCCTAGCACCTCCCGGCCCTTCCCCCAGGGAACCGCTCTCACCCACCGCCTGCCTAGCACCTCCCGGCCCTTCCCCCAGGGAACCGCTCTCACCCCACCACCTACCCAGTGTCCTCCCCAGACCTGGCCCTTCCCCCAGGGAACTTCTCTCCCCTACCATCTGCCTGGTATCCTCCCTGCGCTAACATTTTAGGAAAGATTTGATTGCAGGAAGATCCAGCAGGATGTACACGGGCAACCTTGGAACTGCAGTGCAAACCCGACTGCGAGTGTGTAATTGCACTGTTAGAGGGGGAAGGGCTTATTCAGGAGAGTCCCGGGGCTGGATTCAGATTGCCCTAAGGCAGGCTGGGCTGTGCAAGGCTCCCCTTGTACATCAGCATAAGCAGGCCCAGGAAAAGGCCTCAGGGAGGAAGCTCCCCTTAACTGGCAAGTGGACAGATGTCAAAGAACCAGCCCAAGAAGGTTTAATTACAGGCTCCTCCTTGGCCTGCCTGCCTGCCTGCCTAGCCAGGACTATGGGTTCCAGTCTGACTGAGGAGTAGTCTCCAGAGCTGTGTTGAACTGCCCATTGCAGGCCAATTCTCCCCCCCGACCCCTTTACAAAAAGAGAGCAAGGCAGGCCCAGAGACACCAAACCACCAGAGTCACTCCGGACTGGAATCCAGTGGGGATCCCATTTTTATTTTCACTGCAGCCGGCCCAAAGCAGAGCCTGGGGCTCCTCCGGGAGAGGCCTGCATCAGTGCTTGCCTATGACACGCCCGGCTAGACAAAATACAGGCAAACAAACCGCAAGGCGCTGACAAGCGGGCTGGCCAAGATGATCTCAGGGGTGTTACAAATCTAACTGCAATTTACCAAGCCTGCTGAGAGGCTAGGATAGTAAAAATGCACAAGCTCTGTTAACACTAGATCTCGCCCTGCACAGTGCGCAGCGGTGTGCATTATGGGTCCTACTTATGCCAGTGTAGACACAGCCAGAGGGGGCATGAGGTAGGTAGCACTGACCAGATAGTGGCTGCAGAGTTGCTGTTTCCCTAGGTCTGGGTGAATGCAGTTAGTCCTGCAGTGATTAGCTGAGTCCCATTATCTAATATCACCAGAAATATCAGCCTTGTCTCAGGCTTCACAACAGTGAAAGGTCAAAATCCCTCTAAATAGTGCCTGCTCCATCTGTTATCTTGATCCTGAGGATGCTGGGGAGGGGGCCCAGGAACAGAGGAAGAGGCCAGATGCACGGCTAATTACTGGAATCTAAGGTTCCCTGACAGCGACACAATATGCAAGATGGAAATGTTTATAGCTAAAGAGGCAAGCAGAGAAATTGCATCAAAGAGGTATTCATACAGAGCACCCCAGTCCTGAGAGCTGAGAGTCCAAATGCACAAGACAGGCATTGCCGTTGGGGAGAGATCATCATCCCCATTTACAGATGGAGAAACAAGACAGAGCAATTAAGTGACTTGCCCAGGGTTACAGAGTCTGTAGCAGGGCATATAGTTTAATGCAGGGCCGAGTCCCAACCCAGTGTCCTGATTCCATGTTAGGTTTGGAGCCATAGTGAGAACAGTTATGGCCACTGAGAGACAATATGGCCCAAGGGATAGAGCACTAGACTGGGACTCAGGAGACCTGTGCTCTATTGCCTGCTGGGTGATGCTGGGCAAGCCACTGCTCTGTGCTCAGTTTTCCCCATCTGTAAAATGGGGCTAATGAAACTGACCTCCTTTGTAAAGTGCTTTGAGATCTGCTGATGAAAAGCACTACAGAAGAGCTCAGAATTAAGGACCTTCCCTTCCCCATCAAGTGAGACAATTACAGAGAGGAAAAGTCAACACTTACTTCCTGTTTTTGAAACTAAAGCCAGCATGTTGATATATTTACCCTACATATGGGGAAGTAAATAGTCTGGGTGTTACAGAACCACTTATGTTACCCATAACTGACTATGTGCTGTGAGCTGCAGAAGGCTCTGGGATCCCAGCAAATGAATGGAGGAGACTCTTTCTATACCGTGCTGTGGAAGACCCTGGGGATAGCCAATATTTCTTCAATCACCACCTCCTCAGGCAAGCTTTCCGAGCAGTTTAGCCAAAGGAAAACTTACCAGAAGCAACTTAGTGTGGCACCATCAAACTACACTGAGTAAACAAAGAATGCTGAAATCTCGGTTTAGTTCCTATTTCCAATTCTCAGGAGCCCATTTCTGCAGAGTCATTCTTGCCGCCCAGTAATAATAATTTCATAAAACGTTTTAGTAATTGCAGTTTCATAAACAGTGCATTAAGGTTGGCCGAAGATCTGCCACATCATTTATTCATGACTGGGAGAGTTCTTCAGCTGAGGACACCTTTGCCATGACAGATAATGGAATCTGCAGCAAGGGAAGCATGGTAAAAGTAGGCCAACCTGCTGCAGAGGACCAACAGGGAGGGGTTATTCTGATTAGCCATGGAGGGGCAGCAGAGAAGATTTAGGTCAGACACGCAGCACCGCTGATAAGCTTTCATGTTGATTTTGCAGCAATGTTATTATTTTTCTGGTTATTTAGAAAAACTCAATCGGAAAATCACTGCTTTACGATGGTAACTATACCAAAGCACTTAAGCATATGCTTAACTTTAGCCGCTTGAGTAAAGACAATGGAATCCTCCCGTGCTTTGCTGGATTGGAGACAGAGCCCTCAGCACCTGCCACGACTGAGCCCTGTTTGTAGCAGATATCATCATAAAAATACACCAAAATAAAGCAATTCCATGCCAGGCAATGGGGCCAGCTGCTAAGGACATTGGTGGAATGGCCAGCACTGGAGAGAATCAACGCTCCAGCTAGACATCCATGCATCGAGGATGGATTAAGGAGGATTACACTGACTCTGCCCTGATGCAGACACTAGGCAAATCCCCAAAGGACCCTCCCACTATACAGTACTCTGGGCTGTGACAGGCTGGGGACACTGCCAATGATGCAGGGGTTTCAGCTCCCCAGCATCATTAGCAGGCCAAGTGCAATAAAGTGTAACTGATAGTAAAGCTCAAATATATCTGAATATAGGTAGAATCGTATTTGATGTCTGAAGAGAGAAGAGCCTGCCTCACTCCCTAGCCCATGCTAATTTTGCTAATGATGTTCCCCAGCAGTTTCAATTAGCTATGGTATTAGTCTTCACTTCCTGTCCTAAATGGTTGTGCTGTGTCTCAACTCCTCCCACCTATTCACAGGTGTTAAGATTCGGTGATACACAGAGTGCTACATATACTGTTCCTTTACTTACACTGAGACAAAATGTGGACAAAATGTCTGTCATAGGATCACAGAATGCTCCACTGGTTCAAAGCAAGAGAAATCAGACCAGAACATTGTATAGGAATGTGACTCCCTTAAATACACACTGGGACAAAAACCTCTTTGTCTGAATACAAACCTTATTACAGGCTGACTGCATATTGGTGCGAATAAGGTCGGCGATCAAGCCTATAGTGGCACTGGAGCATGTAGGCACCATACCTGTGTGATGAGGCAACTCTGAAATAGGTGACGTACTACTTTTTCATTCTGTCCTTCCCAACAGAGTGGTTGTTACAGAGTAACACAAGGGAGCAGTACACTCAGGATTCAGAGGGAGCCTCTTGCATTGCTGAGGAGTAACCCAGCCTGGCTAGCTAGCAGCACTCTTGATGGACTCCAGGGGCAGAGAGAGACAGGTCTGTGTACATACATACGTAACAGGCAGCTGGTACTGACACCTATATTTACAGTCACTTTCCATTATAAGCTTTTGATTTCTGTTGCTTAGAACTGTGCCAAACTTTCCCCACTGAAGCTTTCCATACTTGTGCTCTGCCGCACGCTGAGTTTTGGGCTAAGTCTGAGCACAAATGAGGTTAAAGAGTACCAGGTAGCTTTGTCAAGATTAAACTTCCTCCCACCACCACTCCTTTAAAGAGCTGTAACTATGCCAGGGTTTCAAGCAGGAACTTGAAATCTCACAGGGGAACAGCGCTGTGCTCAAAGGGGTCTTTTGCTGCCCCATGAAAATCTACCCAGATTTGCCAGCATTACAAGGGACTGAAGGAAAATCGCCTTTTGCACATGCTCTGTACACCCTGCTGGAAGCTTTCTGCTAAAATCTCTGAACTTTCTGTCTTCCCTGACTACACTCCTGGCCCCACCCTGAGCTCTCATAGAACAAAGCAGGCACCATCCCCTTTGGTCAGTGAGAAGTGCTGGGGTGGGTGCCAACAGGAAGCCAAGATTTCTAATCTCAGCTTCTCCACTTGCTGGTACTAGTTATGTGCATGTCACAGCTCTTACTAACGAGCAAAGCAGCTACTGTTCTGTGACAGATTCAGTTCCCTTGTTACTATGAGGGAGCTGAGAGGTCGCACACAAGGACATTTCAGGCAGAACTGGGAACAAAATCCTGCCTCTACTCGAGTAAACCCACATCTCATCCACAGGCAGACTGCCTTTGAGACCTGGCACATTCATTCTGTCTGGCTGTGCTGTCATTCCATCACACTCCCCTTCAGAAAATTAGAACCTAGGATTCCCAACTCCTGCTGGCAAGGTCTGTTAAAGACAATGAAGGATCCACACAAAGGACTACACTCTACTACCGTTAGGGATCAGTCCTTCTGCTCAAGTGGTAGAGGTCCAGGCTGTGAAGCTTTAGGTCTGGGTTCAAATCCTGCTGCTCACCCAGGCAGGAGCCAATATAGTTCTTTAAGAGAGGTTTAGTTGCTTAATTTACTTAAATATATATATATAGGAAATTTCTTACAAGAAAACTGCACTGAAAGAGCTATGAAGCTGCATAATCATGGACTCAAAAGTTAGGAAGTGACAGAATTAAGATTGTATACATGCAAAGGGGGCTCATGAAGGTTGCTCATACAAGGTAGTCTTTAATGACATTCACAAGCTATTTGTTCTGCAGGACCTCTACTTCATTTAGGGCACTGGATGAACAGGGAATAAGGCTGGCAGCTGTAAGAAGTGAAGATTAGGCCTGGGCTACACTGCTGGGGGAGGTGGTTTGAACTAAGATACTTGACTTCAGCTATGCAAATTTGTTCAACTTACCTGGCCGTCCTCACGGCAGTGAGTCAATCGCGGCGGCTCCCCCATCAACTCCGCTTACTCCTCCTGCCAAGGTGGAGTACAGGCGTCGATTCGGGGATCGATTTATCGCGTCTAGATGAGATGCAATAAATCAATCCCTGATACATTGAACACTAGTATAGATGTATCCCTAGTATCAGAGCAATGGTGTTCTTTTGTGATGAACACACTAGACTGGAACCCAGGACACTGCATTCTACTCCTGACTATGCCACAGACTTTTATGTGATGCTAGGCAAGACCATCACAATCCGTAGAGATGTATCATCTATAAGCAAAGTGTGGCACTATGAAAAACTCTAAGACAGGCAGAGCATTATTTCTGATTGCCCCACAGGTGTCAGTTCACAATCATAAAAAGTAATACAAGGTATCCTGTCCTTTTCCATGTACTGCACTAAAAATAAGATCACACTAACAGACTTGGGAGTGGAGTGAGGGGAATGGTAACTCACTCATCACCAGTCCCAGAGGTTTAATAACTGATTCACACCCATCTGATTTCAATCTGCATCTTTTACCTGAGGGGGATTCCCCACAGCCCCATTCCTGGGGCCTGGCCTTGGATCTTTAAGCTGAGATCCTACCAGTTCTTGTATGCTAATCTCCATGTGCAAATCATTACTTAGCTTTGTGACAAGGCTAACCGTTCTGACCAGGCCATTCTTTAAATCACTCGCTAGCCAAAGTCAGTCTTTGGATTTCTTAGCCTGCCTTGTGCTGTGCTTTGGATAAGGACTAGCATATGCGATTGTGTGCACCTCCATTTATTGACATTAATAGAAAATCATTTGCATGAGCTCATCATGCTTCTAATCATAACACTTCCAGTGCTCTTTAAGACTCTGCACAGTTATTGATGCCTGTAACATACGGATGGTAATTTATGGACAGATGCAAACGCTCAGTAAAAATTATGTCTACAAACTGGTGCCTTCTGAATAGCTTTTAGAAAGGTGGGTGGGAGGAATCACCTCCCACCCTCACAACAAAGTAGCTACCTTGGTTACGGAAAAGTGATCTGATTAACAGTTAAGTACAAAATGATGACTGTATCCAAAGGCAAATGCAAGGACAAACTTGCTCAGGATAACAGAGTTAACGTTCCGCCTTCTGAAAATGGGATTCCCCCTTCCCCCCTCTTTTTTTTTTTTTTTTTTTTTTTAAAAACTACACACTAACACAGGGTGCCCTCTCAAACACCAACTGCCAGGGTACTGGGTTCAATACTGACTTAGGAGAAGCACAAGCTACTAAGCCACCCACTCTACCCCCCACAGCTCCTATTTCCTACCCGCCCCAGATCTTCCATCAACATAGTGACCTGATCAGTCACTGTTTAGCTTGCAAGTACAGTGCTGACAGTTCCTCCATGCCATGAAAATAATTAGCAGAACATATTGCATTAACAAGATCAGGCTGATTTGTGCCAGAGTTTACCTTCAGACACCCTGGATTAAATCAAACTGTGTCAATAAGAAGTGTGTGTGGTGGCTGTCTAGTATTACTCGTTCCCTTTGAAGACATAGGATCTTATCAGAAAAGCCATTGTCTTGAATGAATCATTAATTAAGCAGGTTGTCTGGTTACAGGAAGGGAACTGCAAGAATGCTAAGGGAACATAGGCAGAGAAGGAAGAAGGTGTATCTTAAGCTTGTCCCACAAGAGACCATTGCTCTACCTTCTCCTCCCAGTCATTGCCTACCTCAGGGGTTAACCTCCTAGCCCCCCAGACGTACCTATCCAAGCCCCATGACAGATTCAAATGCAGGCTGACATGGGGCTCAGAAAACGAACCTTTCTTGTTAAAAGCCTTCTAAATGGAACCTGAACATCAGAGCTTCTAACAGCTCTCAAAGAGGAGTGAACTAATCCCTTTCATGTAAATGGGATGCTCATTTTGGCACCTAATATGACACACGGGGCACATTTTTGGGTGGGCCACTGTGGTGTCTGCAGCTAAAACCAGGTAACTGCACTGACTAATGGCCTCATAAAGGACAGAAACAGCATAAGGGTCAGGACCTCTTGGATAACTATGATGCATTGCGGCACTTCATGGCTTCGGGAATGATTTCTCCTCACCTCTCGCTCTATATCACCAAGTGGAAAAACAACTTGGACCAGTTATCAACATGTACTGAGGCTTAGCCTACCCCAGAAAAGCCAGATGGTACATGAAATATAGAAACAAACCTTCTCTTCAAACAAAATCAGTCTGCCCCCTACACACAATGCTGTAGTTTCAGCATTAATTTGTCTCTCTAAACTGTACTCAAAAGGTGAAATGAAAGGGGGTTGGTCTTCTTTATAATGGAGAAAGAGCTCAAAACTGTTCCATACCCATTAAAAATCCAAGTCTTGTCTCATCTTTTGTCCTGGAAGTCTCTATGGAAAAGTAGGACATTATAGATAATAGGAGCAACTTTTATTCAGAGTATTGAAAACGTTGTTTGTCTTTGGGCCTATAACGGACATCCAGTGAATGCTTGGGAAAAGAGGGGTCTTGGTTACAGATCTGGCACCTGAGAAACCTCAATTCACACATCACACCTCCCAAGCATCCTACAGAAAACCCCAGTTAGTGCAGACTTGACGTGCCGGATATTTGTTAGGTAAAGGCAAGTAGAGAGAATACACTGAAAGGGATGGCTTTTTAAATACATTATTAATGAGGCACTAACCCAGGTTGCCTTACATTTGCAAGCCACTTATTTTCAAACACTGAACTATTTAACAACACAGTGGTTTTATAGCAACTGCTGGAACTTTGTTTACCATTTCCCTTTGTAACAGTGAGAGCAGAGATGTGCTGATCAGGCCAAAGTGAAACTAAATGGAAATATTCCCCACATCAACACCAGAGATCTCCACACTGTCAGCTTTTCCCTTGAAATGACCCTGCTCATAAATTCCACAGGCTGCATGTTTTTAACCACAAAGTGTCATTTCTGCACCATTCCTTGACAGTCTTAAGCAGCTCAAGACAAGCATCCATTGTACCGCTCCTTTAATTGAGAGGTGTCACCTAAATCGGCAGAACCATTACAGCTATGTTAAAAAGCAAGCAACGGAAGGCAGAGGAGGTACTGCCCAAGAGGCGTGAAGTGTTTACTGTAATAAGAATATATTTGGGTGGCAGTTTAATATTCAGTTTCAAAAGCACACTGGTTACTTTTCTAGCACAAACAGAACTAATTCACCAAAGGAAAAAAAAATCCTTTTACGCAGTGATGTAGCAACCAAATTAGTATGTTTCACACATTTTGCTATGCATCTCTCAGACCCCATCAGCATATTTGAAGGTCTTTTTTCAGAACAAATGAGTTCCCACATTAGATCAGACTAATAGCCCATCTACTCCAGATTCCTGTTTCCAACTGTGGCCAGTACCAGACGCTTCAGAGAACGGTGCAAGAAACCCCTATAGTTGTCAATAACAGCCCTATGTTTCTTTCTAAACTCAGAACAGTGAGAGATTGGCTTATACACAACATACACCTCAGATGTTTTCATCCTCTAATGTAGCTTTGGGTGCTATTCAAATAAGCATCTCAAACCTTCCTAAGATCTTGGTCTCAAGATCTTGTGACAGCATGTTCCACAGATTAATTATGTACTGCACTAAAAGTTACTCTTCTCGGCTTTCATTTGCCACCTTTTCATTTAATTCAGTGTTTTCTTCTTGTACTAGAAAGGGTCAGTTAGGAGCTTGTAATTGACCTTTTCAACACCACTCCTTTTACACACTTCTACCATGTCTTCTCTTACTCATCCCTGCGACCTCTAGACCTCTCTCAGGGCTCTGACATTCTCTGTCTTTTTATACATCATAAGATCTTGTCAGCTGGTTTTATCTCCCCTGCACAGCTTTTATTAAGCCTTTCACCAGAACACCTAGATCTTTTTCTGAATGGCTACAATTAATCTAGAAGCCATCAAAATTATCTTTGCACTTTCACAATGCTTCATTAAATCCCAGTAAGTGCTTTACCACTGAAATATTTTTTTTTTAAACATAGTAATACTCACACTCAGGCTCCTAAATTTCACAGCAGGTAGCTTCACTAGCCTATAACACAATGCAAGAAAAGCAGCTCTCTGCAACATTTCAGATGTTAAATACAAGGTCAAATATTTGTTTAAAAAACTCATGTAAACATTTAAATCAATATATTTATTGCCAATTACTTGAGACCTTAAAGGACACAATCTTAGAGTCATAAATTGTAAACAAATGTCTTAATTATTAAAAGGGGCTGTTTTCATTCTGAAAATAAAAGTTACATTTTGGGCCTAATTTAAAGGGACACAACCTGTTCCCCCCCGCCTCTATTCTTCAAGAGCAGGCTATTAAAGGCAATTAAAAATCTACAATGATTTCTTTCTCCCCACTTATTGATGTTTTCAGGAAAGAAGAAACTGACTAGCCAATCAAGTAGGCAGGGAAATAATGAAATGGAATATACACAACTCGCTGTACATTGCACAAAGAAAAATATACTTGGTTACCTTCCTTCAGTTATAGGCCTTTTAAGTGTCACTTATCTCCCGAAGGCACATTTTCAGACAGAAAGGAGGATTTTGAGTTATTTTTAACACAAAGATCTCCTCTCCCAATTGTCTGAAGTGTCCAAGTTCCTTGATAAATTTGTATTTTCTTTGAAACCAAAGCTTGTTCAGGTTTGCTAACAATACCTGGGGTCTGAGGTTGAACTTGCTTGTTATCTAAATTCCATGGAGTTTTTTAAAAAAGAAGTTTTTCCAAGAACAGCAAGATTTTATTCTAATTTACAGCCAGGGTGTGTGTGTGTTTCTCATCTGCTCCTTTCTTATGAAGCAGTAGGGCAACGAAATATACAAGGATTCTGCTCAGGTTAAAAGCCTGATCAAATTCTGAGTATCTTATCACCACAGAAGGCCAAGATTTTCATGGCATCCTTCAACACGGATACTTCCACAGCTCTGCATAAACATTACTCCTCACAATCACGGGTAAATAAGCAAGTCCCCTGGCTTCAGAGCCAGAGAAAGAGAGACAAAGTGACTTGCCCAAGGTGACAGATAACAACAGGGCAGGGTTAGGACTCTGGAAGTCCTGGCCTCCTTTCCTCTGCTTCTTAGTCTACTGATGTTCTATCAGTTAATCCCAGAACTGCTGCTTGCACGCTAAGCTCAAGCCTTGACAACTCCTGCTTTTCCCACGCATTTGTGGGGGTCTGCATTTTTCATGGCTATTTTCAGAGTCTGTTCCCAGTCTGAAATCTGATCAGCCATGTTGCTGTTTAAAAATGATAAAGGCTTTCTAAGGCATGGGCAGGCGGAAATTAAAGATGATCTTGTATACCTCCAAACCCTCCCCGGCTGGCAGACACTGTGCAACACAAACATGCTCTAGCACAGGGGTGGGCAAACTTTCTGGTTCGAGGGCCACATCGAGGTTGCAAAATTGTACAGCTGGCCAGGTAGGGAAGGCTGTGCCAACCCAAACAGCCTGGACCCAACCCCTGACTCCCTCCCACTTCCTGCCCCCTGACTCCTCCCCTCAGAACTCCCAACCCATCCAACACCCCATGCTCCTTGTCCCCTGACTGCACCCTCCCAAAACCTCCCTACCCTAACTGCCCCCCAGGACTCCAGCCGCTACCCAATCCTCCCTGTCCCAATTGCCCCGACGCCTATCTACACCCTGCCTCCTGATTGCCCCCACCCCAGGACTTCCATGCCTATCCAATTCCCCCCCACGAACCTCTGCCCCATCCAATCGCTCCCTGCTCCCCCTCCAGGATTCCCTGCCCCTTATCCAACCCCCAAGCCCTCTCACCACGCTGCTCATGTCTGGCAGCTGCGTGGAGCTAGACGCGCAGCCCCACCCCACAGAACTCAGGGGCCGGGCAGGACAGTCTTGCAGGCCAGATGTGGCCCATAGGCCGTAGTCTGTCCACCCCTGCTCTAGCAGGGGTCAGCCAGGACTTCTAGGTTCTATTTGCTGCTCAGGAAGGAAGGATTAGAGCAGGGAACTTAAAACTTGGAGATCCTGGTTCCATTCATAGATCTGCTAGAAATTCATTTAATTTCTGTAGGACTCTAGTCCCCCCATCTGTAAACTGGGGCAAATACATGAAGCACGTCAGAAAAATGGTTAAGTTGCTCAGGAACCAAACTCACAGGCAGCAGAGGACCCCTCTCATCATGCCACCTCTAGAAAGTAGGAAACGTGAAACAAGTTACCACCAAGACACAGAAACAGGCTACAAAACCATGGAGGACTTCCTTGTTACAAGATTAGGGAAGGAGGTAGAGAAGAACCACCAAGGTTGATAAATTCCTTCCTCCGTTTCTTTCTTAATGCAACCACGACAAATCACCATGGACGCTTGCCAATGCAGGCACATTTTCTCTCTTTGCACTTCACCACAATAATTGAGGATAATGGGGAAAAACACATTTATTGGATTTATGTTCCCCCCCTTTCCTCCAGGGCAGTGGAGCTCTGCACAACAGGTACAACAGACCACCCTCTGGTACAGCTGTGTTTCAACACTGACGCAGGACTTTAACAGCGGCAGCAGCAGTCAACAACAAGAGGAGGCCTGGCCTGGCCTGCTGCATTTCCTAACTCTCTGCATGTCAGTTACATCTACCAAACACCAGGGATTAGCAGATGGATGAGATACAGGAGACAAACAAACCCAAGCAGCCTTAGAGTTTTGTGGGAGAGACACAGGAGCCAGCCTCTCAACCAAAATCATGCCAGCTACCGTAAGGTATCGTAAATGGCGAGGCACAAATCACCCCGAGTCTATGGGGCAAGAAAGGATGTCCTGTCATCTTCACAGCAGAGGAAGTTATAACACAGGCTGAATGGCAGATCAATGTAAAAGCAATTCTGGAGTAATGACCACAAGAAATAGCCCCGGAGAACAAGCCTCCAGTTTAGCCACAAGGCTGTGAGTATGCAGCACCCACAACGTAACTCAGATGGACTCCCTCTAAGGGAGAAAGAAACCAGGCTCTACAGTCCTTCGGTTCCTGGGCCCCTAGAAGCTTGGCTAGTTCAGTCAGTAGTGCCTCAGAGTCCCTGATCAGGCTGTAGGTTTTCAATTTGCTTTGTACCCAAGAAGCTAAATGAATCCCTGTGATATCCTCACTGACTTAAGGTTCCTCATCCCAGGAAAGTCATATGGCCCGCGCAGACAGGAGGTCAGAGCAGATGATCACAAGGGTCCTTTCTGGCTTTATAATCTAGGAACGCAGATAGTGAAGGGGGAGCTTACAGCAAAGGGATGATCCTGCACATGCTGAAATGCAGTACAGAACCCTGGTGCAGAACAGGGCTCTTCATTCCCCTTTAAAACTGACTAGGGCCAAAACGTCAGCAATCTGTGGGTACTGGGAAGGCCAACGCTAAGAATCTGCTTTTCAGAGGTAGCAAGCGTCCCTAAGTGAACGGGAGAAGGAGCCGCTCAGGATCGCTGGAAAAAATCCATCGGGTCCTAAATCTGCTTTCTTTCTGGATGGATGATGAAACAATTTAACAACCAGCCTGACAGGAGTGTGTAGCACAAGCCTGACCTTAGCAGCCCATCTGAAGGAGAAGCAATCACATGATAAAATGCCACGGGAGCTGATATTTGGCAATCAGGGCACCTTTCCTATGAGAGTTTCAGAGCTCTTCCTGAAAGGTCACTGACTTTGACTAGGATGGGCACAATGAGCTAAGTGCTGAAAGAGAGACAACGGCAGCCTTCACAAAGAGTGCATGTTCATCCGAAATGGTGCTTTTCTCCCAGATAATCAAAGTAACCATTTGACCAGCAGAAACTGCATGCACAGCAAATATGTATTTTATAGCAAAAGCTTATAGCAGGGGAGAGGAGGATGCAGACAAGAAAAGTTTGCCATGCGTGGCACATCCAGAAATGCCTTAGGGAGGGCAAAGTAGCCCAAAGTGGAAATATACTGAGATGCTAAGCCAGTACTCAAATAGCACTGAAATATGGACCTTAATGACCTAGAGGTGTCTAGTTATAAAGCGCGAAGTGCAGTAGTTAATTCTTAAAAACCAAATGCACCATACTACTGCTTATGGAAAGGTCAAGATTCAGTTTAGCAAGACAAGGTGGGTGAGGTAAAATCTTTTATTGGACTAACTCCTGTGGATGAGAGGAACACGCTTTCTAGATACACAGAGCAATTCTGTCCTGAAAATCTCTGTGTAGCTCAAAAGCTTGTCTCTCTCCCCTGGAACAGAAGTTGGTCCAATAAAAGATATTACTTCACCCATCATGTCACTCTAGTGTCCTGGGACCAACATGGCTACAACACTGCATAGATTCAGTTTAGTATAATAGTACTAACTTTGTTACTTGAGTAACAGTCTAGTATTTTTATAAGGCCCCCCCTGACCATCACATCTAAGTGCCTCAAATATTACTGAATTTGTCTTCAATGCCTTGTGGGTTGGCAGGTCTAATTCCCTATGTCAGGAATAGGAAACTGAGGCCCAGAAAGATGAAGGGACTTGCCCAAGGGGACACAGAAAATCTGTGGCAGAGGCAGGAACTGAACCCAGATCTCCTAAAGCACTTGCCCAGGACTGAATTACGAGGCTATCCTCTGGAGTGAGCACAATTTAGCTTGGTATAATCACAAAAAAAAAAATGCTTTCACTTCATTTGCTTTAGAAGTAGATTTCACCTAGAAAAACCAAACTCTGAATAAACAACACATTAACCTGCCACTCCCTCAGAAACTGACCCCATAAGACAGACTTGGAAGGGGGTGTGTGAAATAAACATTATATACCTCATCCAAAGCAGACCACAAGCAATCTGAGGGAGCCTGTCCCCTCTACAGTTAACCTCACTCGTCACTAACTGCATAGTTTGCCAGGACAATAAAATACAAGTGAATTAGTGTCTGGAGCAAACCGTGCAAAAAAATGTAGAACAGTTACCTATTTAGACAGGGAAACCTGGAGAAGCCACTGCTAAGTGTTCTCTGGAGAAGCAGGATTGCTTGCTGGCACTGGACATCGGGGCAGGTTTGGTTCTGTTGGCTACACACACTGTTTTTAAAGCGGTGTTGAGTGCATTTGACTACAGAGCAGATCCTAAGTGCACTGGGTGGAGAAAATCTGAATTCTCATCAAAACATCCAAGATATCAACAAGAGCAGTTGGCTGGTTTTTAAACCCTCAGGTGGAGTGGGAGCAAGTCTGAGACCAATACTCTGTGAGCTGATAAATGTGCACGTAAGTGTGTGCTGATGTCACCCTGTTTGAGATTGGGGTGCCCTTGTGCATGGAGGAAGCTGCCTGGGTGACCGCAAATCGCCACAATACAGCAACAGCCGGATGTGTTGGTGGTAGCAGAAAAATATCTCAAACAACAGATTAGCTCGGCAATTACAATCGTCTGCCACAGCAGCAGCACGGGAGCAGAATGACAAGGAGTCACCTGGCCTCTGGCAGCACCCAAGGAATGGCGCTAAAAATAAACAATCAATGAACTGAGAGGGCAGATTCTCTCTCAATAGTCACACACCTCTCCCTAGCCAGGCACAGCAGGGCAGCAACCCCCATCCGCCAGCTTTCACAAGGACTCACATTTTTCAGGAAGGGGGTGTGTCCCTGATCCAGGCACAAGGAGAAAGGCCATACAGTGGGCCATTGGGCACACACCTGAGAGACACAAGGGTGCTTTCCCCTGAGGTGACTGTGGTATGTCGCACTCAGAAGATGGGGCAGGTGAGATATGTGTGGGGCAGAGGAAGTTGATCTCTCTCCTGGATACATGGGGGAGGAAACAGCATTGGATTTCACCTAGCTTTGAGAAGGATGGTTCCCATAGGGATGGATGGATACTGAGCAGAGAGTGGGTGCCCCTGGCTGGTCCCTCTGGGCTCAGGAGCAGACAAATGTTCCCAAGCAGATACTGTGGTTCAGATGGGCCCCCTTGATACCCTACAGAACCCACCACTGGGATAGGAGGACCTGGAGGTTATCCCACGGGACTGGTCATTGCTAGACTGAAGGGGGAGCTGGGTCTAGGGGCAGGGTCCCCACAGCCTCTCCATGGAAGCGCAGGGGGGTGGCAGAGAGGAAACAGCAGGGCAGAGGGAGGAGACCCCCGTCAGGAAGGAGAAGCGGGGCAAGATGGTCTCTGGGGGGAGATGTTAGGAGACAACGTAGGAGAAAGGAGCAGGGGTAAGGGAAGGTGAGACTCCCCATGGGCGGGGGCGGGGCTGGGGGTCCAGTTCAGCCAGGTTTCTACGGGAGGGGGGACCGGGGTCGGGTCCAGCCGGGTCTCTGGAGGGTGAGGGGGGTCCGGTCCAGCCGGGTCTCTCCGGGGACGGGGTCCGGTCCGCGCCCCACCTGTGTCTCACCTGGGCACGCAGCTGGGCGAGCTCCGATCCACCTCCCAGGTCGCGTACAGGTTCATCTGCACCGGGCGCCCGGGCGTCCCGCCGGGGACGAGGGGCCCGGAGCCCGGCTTGGGGGGCGGGGGCGCCGCGCCCGGGGGCTGGACCGGGGGCTGCCCCGCGGGAGTCTGCTGGGGGAGCGCGGCCGCCGCGGTCTGCGGGGCGGGGGCGCGCTGTCCCCCGCCACCGGGACCCCCGCGCTCCGCCATGAAGTCGATCCGGACCCGCACCGCTGCCCGGCGCCGCCTGTTGCCCTGGGCGCGCTCCCGCCCGCCACCGCCGCCGCTCGCTCCGGAGGCAGGAGGCGGGGCACGGGGGAGCGCGCGCCGACCTGATTGGTCACCGTGGGCTCGCGCCTCCCCGCGGCTCCACCCCGCAGAAGCGCCAGGCTCGTGCCCCCGTTGCGCGCGGAGGTAGGGAAAGAGAAGGGAGGGGCGGGCTGAGCGAGGACCCGCTTCGGGGAGCGCGCCTCCAACTCCTGCCCGCGGCTTAAAGGGGCCGCGGAAGGGACATCCTGAACTCCGCCCCCCCGCAGTGCCCGGCCAGCT
>ML677372.1:2246112-2310911 GCA_007922305.1 Dermatemys mawii | reverse complement strand
TCTCTGCCCACCCTACTTCCTCCCACCCTCCCCACTGACCCAGCCCCCAATCCTCCCTCCCACAAGCCCCTCTGCCCATGCCTGCCCCCCAATCCTCTCTACCCAACCTACTGCCTCCCACCCTCCCCCCAACCCAGCACCCTGCCCTCCCTCCTATTATTCCCCTCTGCCCACCTCCACCCCCCATCCTCTCTGCCCCCCTCCACTGCCCCCCCTTCCCACTAACCCCTTCAGCCCCCTCTCCCGTAATCTATCCGCCTTTCCACCCTCCCCACTAACACAGCCCCAATCCTCCCTCCCACTAACCCCCTCTGCCCACCCCTACCCCCTCTAATCCTCTCTGCTTATCCACCAAACTTCCACTAACCCAGACTCACTTCCCATAACCCTCTCTGCACCCCACTGCCTCCCCTCTTTCCCACCCTACTGCTCATCCCCTCAGATCCATCCCCACTAACCTGGCCCCCTTCCCACCCTCCCCACTAACCCTCTCTGCCCCCAGCTGCCCCCCATCTCTAATCCTCTCTCCCAGCTCACCCTCCTTCACTAAACTGGCGGCCAGTCCATCTCCCACATTAACCTCCCTCTGCCCCCGACCTGCTAACCCTGTCCCTCTTTCCACCCTCCCCACTAACCACCTGCCCACTTCACCACAGTGCCCAGCCAACCCCCCTCTCCTACTAAGCCAGCCCCCCTTCCCCTCCCCCTCCCCCCTCCATGCCCTTTCCCTCCCACTAAGCCTCGAGATAGGACAGAGCCCCAGCTCAAGCACACATTTCTGTGCCCTAGTCCCATCCTGCCCCCTGCTGCCCCACTTATGCTAGTGCAGGGGGGCTGGGCCTATGCTGGCTTGGGAAGAGCCCTCCCTCACTTGGGAGTCACTCAACCCAGCTCTGGGCCCCAGAACCCCTCTATGCCAGGAGGGGAATGGTGATGGGGAGGGCAGGAAACCAGCCGAAATGAGGGTGCTGACTCTCTTTCCTCCCACTGCCACAGGTGCTGCTGTGCTCTCTGGCTTAAAGTGGTTTCTATTATACACAGGGTCTAGTTTGGTTCAGTGGCTCTCAGCACCCTTCCAATACAAATCGTTCCAGCAGCCCTGGCCACTGCCACATATCAGCTTTGGCTCCAGGCGCTAGCCCCAGACCAAGAGCTCCCCACAGCGACTGCAGGACTGGAGGCTGACAAGGGAGTAGCCTCTAGGAGAATGGAGGCAGGAGGCCGAGGCCAGGGCCAGCGCCAGCCCCAGCCCCAGCTCTTCCATTGTTTCCTCATTTGCAAGAGCAGAACGGAGAGCATAAGAGAAAGGGTCATAGGTGAGTACTGAGGACCCGGGACCAGTCAGGATCCTAGTCTGACCGCTTGCCCTGCAGCCAGCCTGCTGCACAGGCCCCAGCTAGCACCAAAGGGGTTACCTGGCCTCAGTTCTCTTCCCCGCCCCCTGGGAGGTCATGTAAACACAGTCACCTGGTACCAGGCAAACACCAAGGCTAGGCCACGCACCTGCTTTCCCCTGGCGGCAAGGCCCAGGCTTCAGCTGGCAAGGTTGGTTACTGCAAAGGGGTGGGGGGGTCTCTCCCCCAGGAAAGAATGCCCACAACTGCGTCAGTGCCATACATGTCCAAGTGCCAGCTCAGCATCAGACAGCAAGACCTATCCACCCCTCTGCTGTTCTCAACCCATGAGGCAGCTATGAGTAGCCCACGCTCCCAAGCACATGGCAAAGACCTGCATGTTTGCTTGGGGGGGATAGCACCCCTCAGCACCCCTTTCCTTGAGCAGCTTTAGAGACACTCCCAGCTGCTGAGCAAAGCAGCCCCTAACCCCCCCCACCCTTCAAGGCGATGGACAATAGGAAGTCTAGTCCCATGTCATCCCTCCCATGCCCAAAAGCTCCTGTGTCTAACCAGAGCAGGAACCCACCCCTGTGCCAAGGCAATGCTGTGCCCACTGCTCTGCACTGCAATGAGCATGGTAGGGTCGCAAGCAGCACAGGCGCTGCCATGCCACACTGCTGCAGCTGCTGGAACCAACAGCGGGAAGCAAAGCGCAGGCATCAGGGCAGAAAGGAGCTGGAGTTTGGATCCCACCTACCCAGCCACTACAGAGAACAAGGCAGTGGCTCTGACCTGGGGTGAGGGATGCTGGTTAGAGGGGCCCATGGTTCTGATCAGGGGAAGGAACCAGCCATGATGGGCTGACTGAACTAGTTGTCCCCTGAGAGGCACGCTCCCAGCTAGCACCCTAGGGCGGCGGTTCTCAAACTAGTGGGAGCGGTGACCCTTTTTCCCATCCCCGCAGGTCGCCACGACCCTTGTGCGTCCGCCCATATGCCGCCGAATGGAACGCTTCCAGCTTCGGCAGCATTTTGACAGACACGCCGAGCGCTTCAGCGTCCGTCAAAAAGCTGCCGAAACCAGAAACTTTCACTTTGGTGGCTTTTCGAGCGGACACTTTGAAACGCGTGGTATGTCCGCCGAACTGCCAGCAAAAGCTTTTGGCTTGGCCGCACAGGGAGCTCGCAACCCCCACAAGGAATCACCCCATGACCCCCAGTTTGAGAACCGCTGCCGTAGGGCGAAACAAGAACTAGGTTTTCCAGCAGGGCCAAGGGCACACATCACCCACGCTAAGGCCAAGGCAAAGTTCCCCCCCACTCCCCCCAAACAGCTACAGCCAACATTGCCCCAAGCTCCAGGACAGCTAGTGCCTGCTAAGGGGCCAGCTGGGCCATCAGTCTGCAGCTATGGCACACAGGCTACAGCCTGATGTTTCTAGCTTGTTGCTTGTCTAGCAGGACTCCTGGGTTCTAGCCCAGCCCAGCCCATGGTCACACAAATCAATGACAAGTCACTGCCTGCTGCACGAGGATGACTGGCAAGCACTTTGAGATGCTGGGCGGCAGTGCTGATTCATATGCAGCGAGGGCTGCCATGAGACACTACGGTAAGGGCTGCTGGCCTGGGCTTTTGCTACAAGAGGGGGCCTTCCAGAGGAGATTACTCCTCAAAGCACAGCCCTACAAGGCAACCACCCCCTTTGCTCCCACTGGCTTTTTACAATAGACCTGGAGCTCTCCCCTGCCTGGCAGAGCCAGCAGGGAACTGGAAGCAGAGTGCACAGAGATCACTGTGGTCCAAGGCCTGGCACCCAGGCACCAGAAAGCTCTACATCCAAGTCTCCACCGCATGGCTTATTGCAGGAGGAGCAAGATTCCCAGGAGCCCTCCCTGCATGGCCCCCTTGTCCCCACTTGACCCACAGCATTTGGCTGAAGAGAGGAAGGTTCAGTGGTTGATGGAGATCCAAAGGGGGGAGGCAGCGCTCACCTCTTAGAGACAAGATCCAAGGGGCCAGACTGAACCAGAGCCCAGGCAGGGGCATCGCCCCAGCACCCAGGACTTTATTTACAAAAAACCACAAAACAGTTGGAGGGGGCTGCGCAGGAGGGGGCGCCAGCGAGCGTGGCTCTCCCCACAGCACAGACAGGAACGAGTGGGTTAAAAACAGCAGGGATGCAAACCACGGGGAGGGGGTTAGAACTTGAACTCTTTGTACTTCTTGCCGCCCCCACGCGTGTCCTGGGGCTGTGCTTTCCGCTTCTTCTGCTGCGGGGGGAAGAGAGAGAGAAAGTTCAGCCAACAAGGGACTCATAACCCCCTTCCTGACCCACTCCGCTCCCCGACCCCGGGGCTTGACATAAGCTGGGGCACCCTCTAGATAGGACAGGCTCTGTATCCCATTCACAGACCCAGGGCCAATCAATCCCCTACCCTGTGGGGCCAGATAGCAGCTGGCACTCCATAGAGGGTTCAGCCCCATGTCCCACCCCAAGCCCCTTCCCCCAACTCTGCCCCCCCTCACCTTCTGCTTAGCTGCGTGCTCAGCCACCATGTCACTGAAGTCCTCCTTCTCCACCTGGGCCTGCTGCTCCCGCACGTGCTCTTCATACTTCTGGGTCATGGCCATTGGGTCAAGCTCCAACTCCTCAGGAGCCAGCGCCACCTCCACGCCCTGGATCTCTGGCACCGGCCCCTTCCGGCTCATCACCTGCAGGCGAAGGGAAGGGTGACATGCCAGCACTATGCAGGGGAGGGAGGAGCCCCTACCCCCGGGGAACAGCAGTCAGGGGCCAAATTAGTCCAGTATATCTTATTGGGGGGACAGTCTCTCCCAGGCTGAGCGTTCAGTGTTCTCACCTCAAATGCCCAAGGTTCCCACAGAAACACCCAGACCCTGCTTGGCTCCCAGCCACCATGGGACCCTGTGGGCAGTGAGTCAACAGGCCAACTACAATGGGAAAGTCCAGGGCCTGGCACTTGAAGTGGGCTTGCGTGGTCTCACTGAATACCCCTTTGTTTGGGGGCCTAACCACTCCCCTGAGTGCAGCCCCTGAACCCCACCCCTCTGCCCCTATTGTTCCCATCCCATCTCTCTCTCCCCAAGCACATGTCCCTTCCAGCCTGCTCTCCCATCCCCCAGCAGCACCTGACCAAGCCATTCTAAACCAGGCACACTCTCCTCAGAAGCAGGGATTGTCTAGGTCTGAATGCCAGCCCCGCTTCATTTCTGATGGGGGCCCCTGAACGGCTCGCTGCATCCGGGGTCCCAGCTACAGTTCTAGCCTAGCCCTTCAGCAGCCAAGGCCACCGTTTTCCCTCCATGCTGCTCAACCCCTTTCCATAGCCCATCCAGCTGAGTTCTGCCCCCTTCCCCACACCATGGCTTTCCAGTTCCCTCTGCTCCAGTGCTGCCCACTCCTCAAGCCCCATTCCCCTCAGTACCTGACTCCACTGCCCAGCTGGCTCTCTCCCTGCTCCAGATCACTAGTGAACACAGAACAGTGCTCATGCCAAGGACGAGCAGCCCCACCCCATTGCCAACAATGGGTGGGGCCTCCCCACAGTCCTCCAAATGCAGGGAAGCCTTGTCACCACAACATCTCCAGGGATCCAGAGAGCATAGGTGGGTTCTGGCAGTACAGGCCCACATCCCGCCAAGCCACTGGTTCTGGTCCAAGAGCTCACCCGGCTAGCTGGCCTGAGTCACTCACCGTGGACATGTCATAGATGTGAGTGGAACCCATCATAGCGCCCCCAACCGTGGCTGTTCGCTTCTCTGGCAGCACCGTGAAGAGCTGGGGTGTCTCGCTGCTGTGGGTAAGAGAGGGAGAGAAAGAATCAGCCCATCAGGCCACAAGTGCCAGGGGGACAAAGCTGCAGCTACCTCTGGGGTGGGATGTTTGGCAGCCAGACAGCGGTTTGGGACAGGAAGTGGAGAAGAGAGGGTATGACCCCAATGAAACAGCAGGAGGGATTCAGGAAGCAGAATGGAAAGAGCAGGGCTGAGCCTGGGCCAAGAGAGCAGGGTTAAGAGCCCCAACTGGAAAGATAAGTGACTGAGAGCCCTCCAAAACATCATCATCACCAGCAGCACCTCAGGGCTCACCCTAGGCTCTGCACCCCTTACTAAGCCCCACCCCATTCCCTGCAGTACAGCACCCCCTAGTGCTACATGGGGGCACTAGAGCCAGACAGACCGCACAGGACAGTGCCCCTGGAATTCCATGGGATTCCCCCTTGAGTCCTGCTCCCGCCCCTGCTGTCTCTGGAGAGTGGAGTGGCCCAAGCAAGGCAGAGGCTTGACTTACCCGTCCATGGCCTCTTCTATCTTCTTTTTCCTCAGTTCAATGAGCTCGGGAGTCTCCATGCCGGCAGGGACGGAGGAGAAGCCGCCTGGCGTGATTAGGCCGCTGGGAGGAAGGGCAAATGGTTAGAGACCACACCTGGGCCACATGGACGGACTGGAATAGAGGAGCTCCACATGGCCCTCACTGACCATGCCCCCACCCACCACAATCCCACGCCAGCCCCAGGGCTGCTCATGCTAGGGCAGCCCCCACCCCACATAGGCACCAACCTGTCAGCCGGGGTGATGAAACCCGTCTCATCTGGCTTCTCCTCATCGCTCTCCTCCTCCTCTTCCTCCTCGGAGGATTCCTCGTCCGATGGCTCCAGCTCGCCCCAGGGCGTCCGGTCGATTTCCTCCTCTTCTGCCTTGGTCTGAAATGAGGGAGATGGGTTGGACATAGGAAGATGTGGGGACGAGGGGCCTCTCCCCACGAGAGGGCGCTGCTCCAAGCAGGGAGACAGGCTGGCTCAGAGGAGGAGGGAATGGGCTTTCCCCCCGTAGGGGGCACCATTCCAGCCCCAGTACAAGTAGGAACAGGGGGCTCAGTCTCCAAGGTTCAGGGATCCCATCTTATCCCCAGCACCAGCCTTGCTTCCCCTGGCTCTGCCTCAGCTCATCAGCCCCATGGAGGAGCACAGTCCCAAGAGTCCCACTGACACCCAGCAGAGAGGTAATGGGGCAGTGCAGGCTGTGTGTTCCCACCACTCTGGAAGAGCCCTGGCATGGCTGGCAGTACCAAAGAGGGGTTATGCTGGTCAGTGGGTGGCCCCTAGCTCATCCCATTGCACCTAGAAAGCTACAGGAGTAGCATGTGACCCCAATCCCCCAGGCAATGGCTATTCCCCCACCCCACCCCCGTCCCAACAGTCTCTCCAGGGCCAGGATCACTTGGCTACCTACCTGGAACTCCGAAGCGTTGGTCCCAAAGACGTCTCCATACAGGGGCTTCCCAGTCTCATCGACAGGGGGCTTCCCCCAGCCCCCAGCGTGGTACCCGAACGAGCAGCCCTGGCACAAGAGGAAAGAGTTATTCAGGCACCAGAGGACAGGAGTCCAGTGGGTTAGAGCAGGGGGTGACGAAGCCAGGACTCCTGGGCTCTGGTCCTGGCCTAGCCACTGACTCTGGCTATGTCACATTCCACCTGTGGGCCTTAGCCTTCCAGCCGGGAAACGGGGCTGGTGCTCTTCTCACCCCCCCGTGAGTGCGCTGGGCTCTAGGCAGAAGGGGTAGATTTCACCCTTGGATGGTTAGTCCAGGTCCCTTGATGGTGCGAGGGGGGGGGGGAGAAGAAGAGAGTATACCCACATGGAGCAGGGAACACAGGAACAAGGAAACGTGTGGGATGCCGGATGAAAACAATCTATGGAGGGAGACAGGGGGGCTCAGGAGTGGGAAGCAGGAAAGAGGCCATTGCTTCAGTTTGGTCTTTGCCAGGAGAAGGGGCACCTCAGACATAGAATCAGAGGGGTAGTCGTGTTTGTCACTTCTGCAATTCCAGACTAAGAGTCCTGTGGCACCTTAAAGACTAACTAAAATTTTAGTTAGTCTTTAAGGTGCCACAGGACTCTTTGTCACTCAGAGATAGAGTCACTCTGCATTGGAGGGCGGAGCTTCTGGGGGAGCCCACTGCCTCAGCTGCACTAGCACTGCCCTGAGTTAAGAGTCCCCCTTTCCCTTAGTGAAAAAGGGCCAAACAGGGAGGGGCTTCTGGGAATGGGACCCCTCCAACAGGCACCCCGGTACCAGTGACAGCGCCATAGGCCTCTCAGCCATTCCAGAGCCCTGCAGACATCCAAAGAGTACGTGATGGGGTGAGGGATCATTCTCCAGTACCCTGCAGGACAGACACAGCCACTCACCTCTGGGATGGGTGAATTGAGGCCCGGGATCTTCAGGTTAGGGTAGGAGGGAGGTGGGCCGTAACGCTGCATAGCAATCAGCCATGGGGGTGGCACTTTGTGGGCATTCTGGAACCAGAAGACACATGGCATTAGCCAATAGGACAGACTTGCTTGCCCAGCCTTGGCTAACCAGCCCCCAGAATCATCAGCAAGGAAGTCCCAGAAGTTGGGGACCAAAAAACTCATCTCTCAATTACAGGCACCTCTCAGTGCCAACCTACAGCCCCCGCTACTTGCCTCCCCACTACCAGAGCTCTGCCAGTGCTGTTCTAGTGCGGAGGTGCCCAGCCATGCAGTGCCCATGACTAGCTGCCTCACCAAGGCTGGTCGTAGGATCAGCAGGTAAGGGTCACACCAGCTATCCTCATCCGACAGGCAACTTCCCAGAGCACTTACCGGGCCAACAGGCATCCCCAAGGCAATGCGCAGCTCGTCTGACAGGTCCCCTGGCTTCTTCTCTTTCAGCCGCGTCTCAAACTCCTTGCCCTGGCGGAGAGGGGAGTCTTGAGGTTAGAGAAATCGTGAGAGGGTTCCCCAATGCTAGTGGGCTCTGGCAGCACCCCACATGGGCTGATCACTGCCTAGCACCCAGCTGGGGAAGAGGCTCCCAGCAACCAGAACTCCAGGGTCAGAGAGAGTCAGGCCAGGATGAGTTTTCCCTCCAAGCCCACAATCCCCAGCTGTCTGCCAGAGATGGAGACTGTCCTCCTGAGTCACAGCATGGGACACGCCCTGGGCAAAGGCCCCAGTCGGAGCCACTGCCCCATCTTAGGGGGTCCTGTAGGGACAGGGCTTCCCCTGGCCCCACACCCACCTCATAGTAGAGGTCTCCATGGATGGTGAGCTTGGGCTTGGTCTGCCACTTGAAGAAGGCATCATGCAGCTTTTGGTAGTCAATGTCGATTTTGCCCATCTTGGGGCGCACCTTCTCCCGCATCTTTGACTTCATTGTCTTCTGCTCCTCCTGTGGGGGTGGAAGAAAAGAGAGGGTGAGCACACTGCAGCCACGCCACAGGCCCCCTCCAGCTGCAGGGACAGACAGAGCCACCAGACGCAGCCTCCTGCCACCCCTGCAGGGCCTCTCCAGGAGGCAGCCAGGACAAGACCTGGCTTACCAACAAGTGCGGGTGGGGGGGGTGAGGAGGAGAGAGAGAGAAATAGGGCAATAGATAACAGGACCAACTCTTGCAATCATCCCAGGCAGGGAAATGTAGCACCAGCCCCTCCAGGTCACCACACAGCAATGGAAATCAGAGTGGGAGCTGAGAATAGGGACTGTTTATACAGGGATCCCTGGACTGGCACAGAGATGCAGCTACCTCTGGAGTGTGGTGCACGTGCGGGTACCTTTTCCTGCAGCGCCTCTCGCATCTCCTGGATGCCCGTGCGCTTGATGAAGTCAGGCAGCTCGAAAGGCGGCTTCTCAATGCCCCGCTTGCCCTGCAAGTACTTGCGCTTGAAGCACCAGTGCCGGGGCACAGGCACCGAGTTGCGGGTGGCCTTGAGGTGAACCAGCAGCTTGGGGTCCTGGGCTGTCACATCATGCATCTCCACCACATCCGGGCGCGCCACAAGCTGGGGACAGGATAGCACAGGCTTAACCCTCCAAGCGCCTTCCCATTATCCCTACCCCAGGCCAACAGCTTCACCTTTAGAGCACCACAACCTGCTCTCTTCCCTCCCCTCATTCCCAGCCACTGCGTCTGACTCCCCCTGCCCCCATCAGCCCCATCCCAGCCAGACAGCAGAGGCCAAAGGGCCCCAACAGGACCGAGGCAAGTTCCTCATGGGAGACCCCTTGCTGGTACAGTGTCCCCTGCGAGAAAAAGCACAGCCCAGCTCCCAGCTGGGGCAGTTTCACTCTTGCTGCCTAAATAGTGCCAGTCCAACTGGCCAAGCTGGGCCATCAGCCTACAGGACACTAACCCCGATGCAGAGTCCCCTGTGCCCTGAACCAGGAGCTGAGAGGAGAGGGGCCATTCAGTTCCATCCTTCCCACAGCGTCTTGAGCAGGGCCAGCTCTGTTCCCCAGGGGTGCCCCTTCAGAGACACAGACACCTACGGGGCACTGGGGAGACTGCCCATCTCACCTGTTTGAGCTCTGCCACCGTAAAACGATTCATGCGTCTCAGCTTCTTCTTGGACAGTTTTGGGGCCTCAGGTTTCTTCTCCTGGACCCAAGAAACAAACACAATAGGCCCGGTTCATCCAGACTGAGTCCCCCACACCACTTCCACCAGATCAGACCCATGGCCCCAGTATTCCCACACACACACACTAATGCTGGCCAGTGCAAGATGCAGACTAAGGCTCTCCCACTCCCAGTAAAGCACCTCCCTGCAGTACTACCCCAGCTTTGTAGCCTCAGAGCCATGGCACCAACTGGGGTCAGGGCAGATGCCAGCCTAACTGACCCCTAGCAATATCTGCCCCTGTCCCCAAGTCCCCAACTGTGGGCCACTGTGGTGGCAGGGAGTTCCACTGGCTACCTGCCCGGCCCCACCCCCAGCCCACCTGTTCATCATCGGAACTGTCATCGTCGCTGCCTTTCCGGTCCTCCTCGAAGCCCTTCTTCTTGGGCGCGGCTGTGCTCTCTGGCTTGTCTGCCTTGTCCGGTTCCTTCTCCTTATCCTTCTTCACATCATCCGTCAGCTGTGGGGGTAAGGGAAGGTGAGAAGGGTCTGAGGCTGGAGACTCCATCCTCAGAGAGGAGACACTGATCGGAGGGGGATTTAAGCAGGAGAGCATGAGCCTGAGCAATTGTCCCCCAAAGAGCAGCTGGGAGCCCCACAGGACTTGGATGATAGATGGGAAGGGAGCCTCCTTCACTCTCAGAGGAGATGGCAGAACCCCAAAGGGAGCAGATGGAAGATACAGTCCATGAGGGGCGCTCCTGCCCTGGGGGATGAAGATCTGCAAACCAGGCCCTTAAGGGAGAGGAGGGACTTCTGATTTATGGAGGGGAAGTTCCCCCTCCTCTCACAACCTAGTCTCCCCCACCCCACTACCCAGGAGTCAGCCAAGGCTCTGAACTCAGCAGTAAGTGCGAGAACCCAGCTTGTGCCCACTGCCAAGAATATGATGCAGACACTGATCTTATCCTGATGAGGCAGGAAGCACTGCCCCCAGAGCCATGGCAGATGGGGCTTGCAGCTACTTCCCCAGCCCCATCACAAAACAGACCACCACAGGATTTGGGGCTCAGTGTAGCCCGTGAATCTCCTCTTGCCTCACTGAAGAGAGGGGTCTAAAAGAGCTGAGGACAGAACTCAGGAGTCCTGACTTCCAGCCCCATTGTTCTAACCACTAGATCCCACTGTCCTCCCAAGAGTCCTAGCACCATTCTATGCTCTAATCACAAGCCTCACTCCTCGGCCAGATGCCAGCACTTTAACCACTAGAGGTCCCTTTACCTGTGCAGCACCAAAACCCCAGGGCTGCACTCTGAGCCTGGCTCACCTTGAAGGCATCGAAGATCCTCTTAAAGAAGATGAAGTTGGGGTCATAGATCTCCGGCTCCTCAGTGACGTACTCAATCTCCACCACGGACTCGGTGTCTTTGGACTCTGCACGCTGAGACTCCTTCTCCCCTTTGCCCTCTGCTGCCACACGCGCCTTCTTCTTCTTCTTCCGGTTACGGCGCTTACGGTTCCTCTGCCAAGAGAAATGTGTTAGCTACAGATCCCTCCCCTGGTGCTCAGATGCGGCCACCTCTAGGGTGGAGCGGGGCTGTTTATACAGGGAACCTTCCCCAGCGTGGAGAGGCAGTCACACTCCATCCTGTAAGTGGCAGCTCTTCAACCACACACAACAGTGCTGCACCATATATGGCGGACAAGAAGAAGAATTCTGGAGGAGGAACTTTATGGTCACAGCATGAAACGATCTTGACAGTCGTCTGGCAAGCTGCTGGGCTCGGCACAGCAGCTCTTGTGAGACTTGCCACATATGGCCAGGGCCTCAGCTTTATGTGCCAGTTCCCAGCTGCTGTGAAGTGTTTCCAATCTAAAGGCCTGTGAACGCACAGGGAAAGATCTTTCACCTCTAGCGTCCCTGTTGCATGGAGGTTCTCACGAGTTTCCCGTGCCACTCCGAGTCAATTTCACACCCCTCCCTCCCCACACGGGCAGCCAGGGAAGATTCAAACGCCGTAATTGGAAGCACGGTTCATAGGAATCTATTACATTCTAAGCCAGTGTTTGCAGCCTCAACATCAAGGGCTGTGCTCAGCTGATGCGGGTACTTTAAATCTACCTGTCTCTAGCCAGGCTGGGGTTAGACTAGGGGGAAGTGCCCATCTCACCATCTAACAGAGCTCTCTGCTCCTGAAGATAGACAAGCCTCGTTCATTGGAAGGGAAAACCGAAGCACAGAGATGAAGGCGTTGACCAGACCTTACATAGCAAGCCAACGCAGACTGGGAGTAGAACCCAGGAGTCCTGGCTCCCAGCTTCCCACCTCTAAGCCATTTGACATGCTGGAGTTGGGGACTAATGCGTTCCTACTCACCTCTTTCTTTGACAGAGCCATGTCCTCCTCGGTCTCGGAAGCAGAAATACTGATCAACGCCTTAAAATCTGTCTCCATATCATCATCTACTGAAATACAGCGAGATCAGCAAGGGGTGTGGGGGGAGGGAGGTCAGATGCACTGCAGCAAGCTCTGGGGGAAGAGGAGGAGGGGACTGCTCTGCAACCCCTCAGAACTGCATGCTGAGAGCAGGAGTGACCAACCACAGTACAAGAGAGACCAATTTTCCCGTGCCCCCCCATAGACGCATACCAACCAGCCCCCATTTGCCCCAGTGGAAGAGTTGGCTTAGTGGGGGGTGCAGCATACAGAAGGACACAACCCAGGTGGCTTAGTTGCCTCTGCTTTGTGGGGAGCATTACCAAGGGAAAGGAGATGGGTCCCCTAGAAGGCACCTGCCAATCCTGTTTTCAGGGGTACGGACACTGCAGAAAGGATGCCCCTGCCATCAGACAGTACCCAGCTCTTGGGCAAGTCCCAACAGTAGTCACCAATGCCAGGGCACAATCGAAAAGTAGGGCAGGGGAAGAGGATGGAGAATGATGGGGGCACAGATCACTGGCATCCAATTCCCAGCTCTAACCCCTAGGCCCCACTCCCGCATTAACTTTCTGCTGGGAGATGCCAGGGCTCTGCCTGCAGCCAGAGCTCCTGCCCCAAAGCACACAGGAACAGAATGGAAGGAGCCTGTTACCTGTGGTGCCAGGCACGGTTATGAGCTCCTCCTGCCGGATCTCCTTGAGTTGCAGGATTTTCTCCAGGGCCTGAGGGATCTTCGGGCCAATGGTGGAATCATCTGTCTACAAAGAGAGGCGATCACTAAGCAGGGGGATGCACCACAACAGGACCCACAGGCTGGCATGGATGGGAACAACCCAGGAGTCCTGGCTCCTAGCACCCCACTCCAGGCCCCAGGCCTCTCTCAGACCCAGGTATAGAACCCACCCTGTGCGGGTGAATATTAATTCTTCTCTCTACCTCTAACATGTCTCAGAAAACCGCCCACCTGAAACAGGCCACCCTGCAGCCACCACCTTCTGCATCCTTACCTCTCGGCCTTCTTCCCCAGGAGGAGGCGGCGGCCCCCGCGGTCTTGGGCCAGGGGGACCAATAGGAACTCCAGGCAGCGGGGGTCCCACGGGGGCACTACCTAGATAGGCAGGAGAGAGACACAAAGGGATGAGTCCCCATAAGAAATAGATCTGAAGTAACCAGCTCCCTGATGCTCTCTGACACCCTGCTTCCAAAGCAGGGGCAGCAGCTAGGGACTGGATCAGTACCAAAGCCTGCTAGAGACAAAAGACCCCAGATTCCATACCTACCTCGTGGCACCATTGGGGGCCTTGGCCCTATGGGTCTGACAGGCCCCACATCGAGAGGAGGTCTAGGCACCGGGGGGGCCAGCTTGGCCATCTCTTTCTGTCGCTCCTGTTCCATTAAGACAGCAGCCTGAGAGAAGGAGAACACATGAAGAGGTCACAGACGATATCCTGTGGCGGGGGCGCAGAGGAGAGAGAAGAGGCAACATCCCTGCCATGCACGAGTGTTGGATGCTCATTCCATAATCAAGAACACGGATGCCAGGAGATGTGAGGCCATGATCCCTCTGGTGGGAGCAATATCAGGCCAGATCATCACCAGTGAGACTGAGGGGGCAGATTCTGGACTGGAGGGGCCCACTGGAGCTGGAAATTTGCAGGGAGAGAGCAGATTTGTGGCTGGTGCGTGGTGCTGGATAGGGCCACTGGCACTGTAGGTTATTGGGGGAGACTGTAGGCTGAAAAGGGGGACACCAGGCTGGGAGGGCTCCCTTGGTGCTGGAGGAGACCACTGAGTGGGGTACGAGCGCGGACAGGGGAGACATTGGCACCGGTGAGCAGCAACCTCTCCTGTTAATCCACCCCACCCATGTCCTGACCCCAAAAGCCCAGTGATATGCCACTGCATGGGGCTTTAACCGTTTCTGCTGCTCCCGCAATTCCTGCTCCTCCCCAAACTAGTGCTCCCCCTGCAAGGAGTGAGGGGGAACCAAAGTGCTGGGAACCGGCTGGGAGCAAGTGGCACCCAGCCCCTGTCTGTGCAGGGCTTTGGGAAAGGGCCAGCAGGAGAGGCAGCAATCTGGGAATGGGTCAGCAGGGGTGTGCAGAACTTGGCGGGGGGGCAGAAAGGGAGCTGAATGGATCGCAGCCCCTGTTCTCTGCCAGAACAGGACAGCAATTCCGTTCAATATCAGAGAAGAGAGGAAGGAACTGGATCAGGTTCCTTCAGGCCCCGATGTGACATACAGACCCCACTGCTCTACTACCTGGTTGGTTTCACCCACGTGTCTCTCCCTACCCCCGGCTAAGGGCAGACAGAACAGACTGCACAAGCTAAAATTTAAAGGTGAACTTTCCCTTACCCAGCGTTGAGAAATAGCTGCCACCAAAGTGGGGCACAGGTCTATATATACAGGGATCCTTCATCTAGTGCTGAGACGTGGCCGCCTCTGGGGTTGGGGCATGGAGGCTGCTCAGCATTAGCACTGCACAATGGTTTAGGGCACGACATGAAGAATCCTATACACAACTAAGACTGAACTTGGGAAGGGGGGATTTGAGGAGGCCAAATGGCCAGGACCCCCTAGATTAAAACGCCCAGACTCTTGGCAAACAAAGTGGTTGATTCTTCATTATAGGTCATGTGGCAGATATCCTGCAGCACAGGGCTAACCAAACCGGGGCATTCGGATCAGCACTCCCTGCCAGGGGAGAGGACCCCTACAGATCCCTGCAGCATAGCACCACCTCACACCACACAGGGGTCAGCACTGACAGACAGGGATGAGCACAAAGACTGAGCCCCTACACCCCTTAGTGCCACCCTGGAGCCAGCACCGAGGGAGAGCACCTCGGCCCTGCCCTTACCTGCTTCGCCCTCTCTTCTTGCTGCATTAGCATGGCTGCCTGCTGCTGCGCCAGCTTCAGACGATCTTCCTCGGACAAAGCCGAGGGATCCACGCTCTGCATGCGGAGGGGAGGCCCCATGCCTGGGGGTGGCGGAGGGGGCCCCACACCCATGGGGAAGTTGAGGCTGATGCCAGGGGGAGGAGGAGGGGGTGGTGGAGGCTGCATGGGCGGCATCCCCATGGGGGGAGGAGGCAAGGGGATCCCAGGGAGCTGTGAAAGAGACAAGATGAGGCGGTAAGGACCAACCCAGAGTGTGCAGGATCACAAAAGAACTCATAGGTTATTTATACCAAGATCCATTGCCCAGCACAGAGATGCTATGCCCCACTGCACAGACAGCAATAACAGCCCAAGAGCCATGAAGCGACACTGAGCATGCTCAGCATGGGAAGAGGAGGCACCTCCTGGATCTCTCACACAGTTGGAGGACTTAGGAAGGAAGAACAGTGCTGCTCTTCAGGATGCTGGGGTCAGCAATAGCTCCTGGCAGGAAGTACCAATGGATGTCAGTCACCCTCAGAAACTGGACAGCTTCCTCCCGACATAGGAGAGCTACAGCAGGGCAGTCAGCCCCTGGGACCTAGCCAGGCCAGAATTCCTCCTCCCCATACCCTCCCTCACTTACCTGTCCAGGTATCGGGGTCGGGGTGGACTTGTCACCATCATCTCCCCTAAGTGACGGCCTGCTCAGCACGATGCCAGTCTGTGGAGGGAGGACACAGTAAATGCAACTGCAAAGCACATGAAAGCCTGCCTACTCAGGAGCCTCTCTCTGAGACTCCCACTGACTTGTGCTGGGCCAGGAGAGGAACTCCAGGCTCTGGGGAGGCCAATTCATCATCACAGCAAGGAGGGACAGTAGTGTGGAGCTCTCCAAACAAGATGGAGCCTGGGGGTACTGCACATACAGCCCCACAACACAGAACACCAGAGGAGACATAGCCAAGACTGAAAGCAGGATGGGGATACCGATTCCCACAGGGCATGTGGCTCAGAGATGGGGATAGAAGTAAGGCCACCCCCAGCAGCCAACACTAATTTTCCCGACCCCAAGGCTGCACTATAATTGCCCTTATTACCATGAACACCAGCAGACATACTGGGGTGGAGAGGTGAGGCCTCAACACAGCACTTGCCATTAACCCTCTGCTGTTGAGCGGGCTTGTCAGACCCTGATGTATTTTGGGACAGGAAGGAATACAGGAGCCCAGATGAAACCTCAACGACCCCCCCAGGACAGAGCTCCATGCTGGCATCTGAAAAGCACTGGCTATGTCACTGGTGCACCCACATGTTCCAGTCTTAAGATAAAGATCACAAGTTTCCTTCCACAGGTCACTAGAACTCAAGATGGTTCAGTTAGGTGATGGTCACAACCCAGCTTACTGTTCACACTGAGTGGTACCTCTCGGACCCCTCTTAACATAGTATCTGAGCGCCTCCCAGTTGTTAATTTTTTTATCCTTACAGATGTGGCAGCACTATTATCCCCATTATATAGATGCCAAAATGAGGGTGTGACACTACAGTACATGCCAGGCAGTGAGGTTCCGCACTGCAGGGTGCCAGCCCCAGGTTTGGGCCTCCATACGGATCCTTTTCCTATAGAGGAGTTGGGACATGGATGCCAGGCATAGGTGAAAGTAACTTTAGGAACTTAAGTACTCAGGGTGTCCAGGATCCTGAGCAAGGTGAGGGGCAGCTCAACGGGAAGGGCCAAGGCCTCTGGCAGAAGGAGCAGGGCTGGGGCCAGACTCCCCAGCCAGCCTTTCAGCATTGCCTGGCCTCCGATGGTGATCCCAGCCAGCACCACCACTACCGCAGCAGCGACTGGAGCCCTGGGCCCTTTAAAACGCCACCAGAGCTCCAGGGTAGCGACAGTGCTATAAAGGGCCAGGGACTTCAACCACTTGGTAGCAGTAGCAACAGCCAGGAGCCACAAGTCCTTTTAAATTGCCGGGGCCCAGGGAAGCTGCCCCTTTTGGCCCTCTTTATCAGCGGCCCTGCCAGTACGGTCAGCTGTGTACCAGCTCTTACCAGTATGCACTAGCAGCCATGCCAGCTTACTTTCACCTCTGGTGCCAGGGCTCAAACTAGTGCCCTGTGGAGGCTGTTTCTGATGGCAGAGCACATGGAGATAGTGCATGTTTGGTGGTGTGTGGGCACAGGGGAGAGGTGACCCTCACCTGCAGCGTGTATGTCTGCAGCCTCTCCACCAGCTCCTCACGGCTGCCTGGAAAATAGAGATAAAGGGTCAGAGTTCACAAGTCAACACCGATCCGGAGCCACCATCTGCTGCCTTCCCCCATCCAGGTGCTCCCCCACCCCCTCAGCCCAGTAGGTTCCCGTCCACCCCCAAACTTCCCCCGACTGGGCTGTCTGGGAAACGCGGCTCGGAGCCCGCGGGCCGGCACAGCCTCTGCCCCCCGCCCCGACGGCCCTACCGCCAATGGGGCTTCCCGCTCCCACCCCCGGCTTCAGACGCCCCCTGGCGAGCACCACTCCCACTCCCATCACCCCAGCAGCTCCCACCCCCTCCCCCAGCGGGGGTCACCGTCACCGTCACCCCCACATGGGCCCCGGAAGCCCCTGGAAGGAGCCGCCCCCCCCCCAGCCAGTTTCTCCCCCCCGCCCCAACTCCCCACGTCCGGACTCCACCTTGCACCGGGGCCCCGATCTCAGCCAGCTTCGCTTGCAGCTCGGCGGGCGCCCAGGCCCCGTAAGCCGGCAGCGGCAGCTCCCCCTTCGGCGGCTCTGGGTGCTCGGTCGCCATCTTCCCGCCCGGTCCGACGCTGAACAGCCGCCGTAGGCGTCGTCTCTACGTCACCGCGCAGGCACGCGGCGGACGGCCCACAGCTAAACAGAAGAAAGGCTACTTTCGGGTAAGGTATACCACGGCTACGCATCCAGCGTGATGACGTAAACACACAACCAATGAGGGAGGAAGGTTCCTCCCGCGCTGCCTTCTGGGTGTTGCAGTCCTGGGGGCGTCCCCAGTAGAGAAACGTCTGCACGCATATAATGAAGCGACCAGTAAGGAAACAAATTACCGCGCTGTCCACTGGGAATTGTAGTTCTGAGAGATGTAGGAGATGATTTCCCCCCCCCCGTAGCTTTGCTTGCTGGGAATTGTAGTTCTGAAGGGTTGGAGAGGCCAGCGTGGGATGTTTATGTGTAAGGTTCATGAGCCATGGGAGTAAGGGGTACACTGGGTCTCCCAGAATCACTATGGGCATTTCAACATCCCCCATGGGAATCTTTTGATCTGGAAAGAAAGTCCCGACTTGCAGTTTTCTGTACCAGCCAGTGTTCCTGAAGATGTGTGTGGCATGCACCTTCTCAGACCACACTGCACCGATGTCAATGAAATGGCCACGGTGATCCAAAATGCCTGAAATGCTGTAGAGAAGTACCCCGTACTACTGATGTACTCCATCACAAAATGACCAGGGGCCAGAATTGGGATATCTGTGCCATCTATCACCCCACCACAGACAGGAATCTCATTGCCGCAAAGCCATCCACTATCTCCCGCACGTTACCAAGAGTCACAGTTCTCTGTAAAGGATGTGATTAACGGCTTTGCACACTTGTGTTAAAGCAGCCCCAACGGTGGACTTCCCAACTCCAAACTGATTCACAACTGACCAGTAGCTGTCTGAAGCTGCCGGGTTCCACACAGCAATCCCCACATGCTTCTCCACCAAGAGGGCAACTCTCAGTTTGGTGTCCTTGCACCGCAGTGCTGGGGCGAGCTCCACACACAGCTTCAGGAAGGTGGCTTTCCGCATCTGAAAGTTCTGCAGACACCCATCACAGACCTGCATAATGATGTGATCCCACTACTCACTGCTTGTTTCCTGAGCCCAAAAGTGATGGTCGAGCACGTGCAGTTGCTCCGTGAATGCCGAAAGTAATCTGGTGTTGTTTCTTTCCATAGCACACAACAGGTCAGGCACCTCTGATTCCTGTTCGGATTGGGAACTCATGATATACTGCATGACCAGCTGTGATGTGTTCATAACAATGACCACAACAGTAGAGAGCAGTTTAGGGTCCATCCATTCAGACAGAGATGGTGGGTGCACAGTAAACAGGGGCCGTTGAAAAATGCCACAAAACACAGTCAAATGCCCTTGGAATGATGGGATGGAAAAATGCATCATGGGATGTTGAACCCGCACTATGATTAAGGCCATGTTTTAGTCATGGGTATTTTTAGTAAAAATCATGGACAGGTCACAGGCTGTAAACAAAAATTCATGGCCTATGACCTCTCCATAACTTTTACTATATACTCCTGACTAAAACTTAGGGGGAGCGGCTCCAGGGGGCAGCCTGGGTGGGCACCGTGGGTGCTGGAGGAGGATCCAAGGGGCACTGCAGGTGCTCGGGGGAGGGGATGTGGCCAGAGGGGCACCACGAGTGCTGGAGGAGGGTTGGTGGGTCTGGGGCAGGTTCTCTAACTGGCTCCTGGGAAGCCCCAACCTCCAGGTCCTAACTCCATGTGCTGCTTCTGCCTCACCCCAAACCCCAGTGGGAGCTGCGGAGGCAGTGCCTACAGGGAGAGGTATCATGTGGAGCTAGGAGCTGAGGGATGGGAGTTTCTGCCACCCTTCCGGGGAGCATGCCCTAGGTAAGCACTGCCGCTCACCCCTACCCCCAGCCCTGAGCTCCCCTCCCAACTCCTGCTGATGGGAGGTGGCACGGGGGCCCCAGAGACTGACCCAGCAGCAGCCAGTGTGACAAGCCCTGGGGCTGCCCAAACTGCTCAGGTGGCTCCCAGGCCAGCCACATGGGCCACTGCAGAAGTCACGAAGACTTTCTGCGACCTCCGTGACAAACACGAAGCCTTACCATGATGCACTGCGTTCCATTCTGCCTTCCCACAACTCCTAGCTGCAGAAGGTGGTGAATAGCACAGTGGCATAGCTGCCCACAGTGCACTGCTCTCTCTGTTGATGCTAGAGCACCAACTGTGGACACGCTCCTCTGCCAACAGAAGGAGCGTTGTGTGAATATGCACATGCAATGTAATCATATGGGGTTTTGATCATTGGCATACCCTGCATCAACAAAACTCTGTAGTGTAGACAACCCCTAAAGATCACGGACTGAACAAAGACACTGGATTTATGGATGATTACAACAATTTGTCACCCACTACCCCCCATTTTTGTCCTGTGACTGCAGAGATGTTAACAGGCCCTCCACCTTGAATGGTCCATTAGAATATGTGCTAACTACTTATGCTAAACATTCTATTCCACTATCTTTCCTGGACCTGAATAATACCTCTATGTGTCTCAAAAGCACGTCTCTCTCACCAACAGAAGCTGGTCTAATAAAAGATATTACCTCTCCCATCTGGCCTCTCCAAATTCTGTACACACATGGAGCAGGGTTCTATGTCAATGCTCCTGCAGTCTCAAATCCCCCAGCAGAGGGCAGTACATGCACAGCATTATCATGTCCCATGGTAGTGAGCCTGTCGTCTCTGTCCCGGCAGGTGACATTAGCCTGTGCTTTGCAAGGGGTACTGACTAAAAAGAGGGGAGTGGGATCTAGCGCAAGTGTGGGCAAACATTTTGGCCCGAGGGCCACATCGGCATTGCAAAACTGTATGGAGGGCCGGGTAGGGAAGGCTGTGCCTCCCCATACAGCCTGATCTCACCCCCTATCTGACTCCCTCCCACCTCCTGCCCCTTACCCACACCCTTGCCCCCTGACAGGCTCCCTGGGACTTCCATGCCTATCCAACCCCCTCTCCCCCATTCCCAGTCCCCTGACCGCCCCTGCACCAGAACCTCCACCCCATCCAACTGTCCCCCACTCCCTGTCCCCTGCCTGCTCTCCAGGACTCCCTGCCCCTTATGCAATCCCCCATGCCCCATCCCCTTACCTTGCCACTCAGAGCAGCATGTCTGGCAGCCCGGCCCGAGCCAGCCACACTGCCCTGAAGCAGCAGGCAGCCCTGCCCCCCAGAGCACTGCCCGCGTGGCAGCGTGGCTGCTGGGGAAGGGGAACAGTGGGAGAGGGGCCAGGGGTAGACTCCCCAGCCAGGAGCTCAGGGGCTGGGCAGGATGGTCCTGCTGTCTGGATGTGGCCCACGGGTCGTAGTTTGCCACCTCTGGTCTAGCAGGTAGGGATGGAAGTCTAGGCTCCTGGTTTCTATCCCTAGCACTGGGAGGGGAGCAGCATCCAGTGGTTAGGCATGGGGGTGGGGAGAGCTAGAGGTCAGGACCCCTAGTGTGGATCTGTGCCGGTCTCTCTGACTTGGGAATGTCATGTAGACTCCCAGTGGGACGCTGCAGTGGAGGAAGGAGTGTTGTGGTGCCTCCCCTCCCCCGTCCCTCTGAAGGGATGGACCCAAACCTTACAGTGACCCTCAATGGCTGGCTCCCTAACGCTGGGGGTGGCCCCTCCCCTTGTATCATTTGGCAGCTTCCTCTGGAACTTGGTGGATGCATCAAGGATGGGGGGAGGGGTGGTGTCCAGGCTCCATCTTCCCAGACATGGGCATGAGAAGAATGCAAGAGCAATTGTGTGGCCATTAATCCCCATGGATCCTAGCCCAGTGGAGAGTGAAACCCCTTTGTGTGGGCCCCTTCGCTCTTTTGTTAGAGGGGACAGACGGGCTCAGCTCCCCTGGCCTAGGAAGGGCCAGACCCTGCCAGCCTGCCCCAACTCCAGCCCTGGGGAAGGAGACCCTGTAAACATTTAACCCTGTAATCATTACCCCTTGGGTCTTCAACATCCCCAGCCCTTCCATGGGCCAGCAGCTTCCAGCTCAGTGCCAAGCCCTTCCCCACTTTGGGTTGTATGGAGACCCCCCACTTCTGAGTCCATTTGTCTGTGCCTGCTTCTGCCTGTCTGTTCTTATACATATCCACTGCTCAGCCACATGGAGCCCACCAAAAGGGACTAGCGATATTTGTCCAAAAGCTCTCAGCCAGAAGGCTCCGTCTATAGACAGCCTCTGCACACCACCCCAGAGGCAGCTGCATCTCAGCACTGAGCACAGTCCCGATATAAAACACCCCCACCATGCCCCATCTGAGAACTGGCTGCATCTCAGTGGCAGGAGAGGAGGGATCCCACTATAAATAGCCCTATCACCCCACCCAGAGGTGCCTGCATTTCAGCAATGGGAGAGGGGCCACTGTATAAACAGCCCCCCTGTCAACCCAGCCTTGCCCTCCCCTGTCCCAGCTTTGCTAGGGCCCCTCAATCTCAACCAGCAGCCTCCTGCTATCCCAGCCATGGGCGCCCTGCCCCGACCCCATCTACCCCTGCTCCTCATTCCCTGTAGCTCAATACTGGACCCAAAGCCACAGAAACCTTTCAAATTTAGCAGGGTCATGGTACAGGTGCAATCACTCATTCACTTCCAAAGTGCCAGATCACCAGCTCCCAGCCCCCTGCTGTAACCCGCTAGACCCCCATGCTCCTCCCTGAGCTGGGAACAGAACCCAGGAGTCCTGGCTTCCAGCCCCACAACTGTAACCCTCTAGACACCTCCCAAGCCTGAGAATAGAACATGACCTTGAAATCTTCTGTGAGGTCTGGATTATGTGGTGAGTGGAGCAATGCAAGGGCAGGGCAGGGCTGTCTTGGGGCATCAGGGGATGGGATGGGGTGGGGTGAGGCCAGAATGAGAGCCCCCTCCACGGCACTGAGAGACTAGGCCAGGGCAGGGACTGGCATGAAGGGTGTCAAGGCTGTGGGGCACAGACACACCCTGTGGTCCCCCAGACTGCCCCGTTCTGGCCTGTACTGCCCAGTCTGGACACAAGAGGGCACAGACTTCTCCCCCTTCCTCCCAAGAGGCAGAACCAGTGTGTGCCGAGCTCACTCTGCCTCTGCCCCATGGTGACCTGAGCCCCCACGAGGGTGGGAAACGAAATCCTTGAAACCTTGATTCTTTCTAATATCTCCTCAGAGCAAATCCCTTGCTGGGCTGCCTTCCTCAGAGGAACACAGAGCGAATGGCTGAGACCAGAACAGGACCCAGGAGTCCGGGCTCCCACCCCCACTCACGGCCCCGGCGTGTGGCGGGAGGCCACGTTGCATAAAACAGTCCTCTGCCCTGCAGCCTCACTGGCACGGAGATCCCTGGGGACACCACTCCAGCATGACTTGTGCTCATCCGGCCCAGCTGGGGGTGTAGGGAGAAAGGGGAGCTGCCAGGGCTGCTCCGTTCCAGTGGGATGACCGGCCAGCATGCCACACGCTCACATGCGTGCAGTGGGGCTGGGAAAGCGGGGGTGGGGAGGCAGGATGGGTATGTGCTGCACCGTGTCCTGCCTGGAGGCCGGGACAGCTGCTTCTCGAGAGCCACACGGGCGTGGGCGACTGAGGAGCGATGCCAAAGCTCATGGGCCAAGTGCGGAGGAAGGTCGCACTAGGAAATGGGCCCCTGGTTCTCCCAGGTCTGTGTCCCACCAGGGCTCTGGCACAGTCTGTACGTGAGCAGATCGCCCCAACCCCCGGGGTACCCAGGAATCGTCCCCCAGGGCCCTAGACCTCGTCTGCTGCTGGCCTGGAGGGGCACCGCTTAGCTCTCTGTTGGGTGCCTGGGACCAGCCACACAGGAGGGCGCTCAGCTCCCCCTGAGCACGGCCAAGAGGCGGCCGGAGGGAGGCTTCCTGGCCACTGGCCCCTTTGCTGATCTGCTGAGTGATGGGACCAGCCTGAACTCAAACTATAATCGAGAGTGTCTGCCGGGGAGACACCGCGTGGACTGTGGACAAGAGGATCCAGGGCTTTTGCCTCCGGGGCACCAGCTCGGACCTGACCTTTCCCCTGGCTAACTCCAGCCCAGCCTCAGGTGGGCAGGGGGTGGGTTAGCCGGTTCAGGGTGGGCGAGGAATGGGATCCAGGCCCTTTCCACTCTCGGGAGCCCGGGGCAGGAGGACTGGCTAGAGGACCCCAGCCCCCATGGGACTGACTGCGGCAGAAGCCCCTCCCCAAGCCCCAGTTCCCACATGCGCCTTCCCAAGATGAGTCACTGTCTGCTTCCAGCTTCTGCTGCAGAACAAGCAGCTATTTATACTGGCCTCCTCGCTAAGGCTGCTGTGCAATGCACCCACCCCCCGATTCCAGATGGTGGGGGGAGACCTGGGAACCAGGACCCCTGAGTCCAGTGGGATTTAGGAGTTGGAGCAGGGAGGTTGGGAGTCAGGACTCCTGGGTTCTATCCTGGGGGAAGGGGAGTAGGATCTGGAGGATAGAGCAGTGGGGATGGAATGGGAGCCAGGACTCCTGGGTTCTATTTGCTGTCCTGCCATGGGAACATCAATGAGTCCATTCCCCAATCTGGGCTTCAGTTTCCCCAGCGGGGTGAGTGAGTGTGCGGGGCTGTGGGACCCTCAAGAAGCTGATCCCAGACTATAAGCTCACTCTGCCTCCTGCCTTAGACTCACAGCCCCCTAACATAACCAGTGCTGTATGGCAGACAGCCCAGCTGCAGGGATCCTGCAAAGACCCCTCCCTGCCACGCATGTGTGTGGTGATTCTGCCAGATTTCGGCCCAGCTAGTTGTCCTCCGGGGCACAAATAACTGGCCCCCTCGATCTGACCAGAGTGCAGAGGCCCAGACCCCTGGAGCGGTCCCCCAGTTTGTCTGCCAGGATAATGGGTGGATTTACCCCGTGTTCCCTCAGGGAGCTGGCCCCTCACTCCCCATTCCAGACACACACCCCATTGTCCTCAGCCCCAGATCCGGTATCAATTCCCAGCTGTCCCCCCACAGTGGGAGCTTCCAGCCACAAAGAGGGCTTTGTGGAGCAGGCGGTAACATGAGACACCCCACTGCCCCCGCCTGGCATCGTCCCCCGTACCCTTCCCCCATGCTGCAGCCCTGCAAGGTGCACGGTGGGGGAGAGGGTGCGTGTACAGGAGGAAGGGTGGGTGTGCATGCATGAGTGTGCGGGTGTGATTATGCACGTGCAGGAGCAAACGGGCTGTTGTGTGAGTGCATGCATGAGTGTGTGTGTTGAAGTATGTGTGACAGACTGTGTGTGCGGGCCCCGGTGTGTGTTTGGGAGGGTGAGAGAACATGTGATGCTTGCTGTGCACTGATGTGCATGTGATGATGGCTGTGCTGAGGGTGTGTGTATGTGTGTGTGTGTGTGTGTGTGTGTGTGTGCGTGCACGCGCGCTGTCCTCCACCAAGCTGGTTGTGTGTGTAGCGGGGGGAAGGGGTGTCTGTGTGTGCCCCTCTCCCCTCTTACTGAATTCCAGCTACAGTGCAATTTGGAGCAGCAGGGAGTGTGCACGACAGCGGGGTGTGCATGTGGGTCTGTGTTTGTAGGCAGCTGTCCTGATGTTGTGTGTAGGTCTGTGTGTGTAATGGTGAGTAGGTGTGCAAGTGTGTGTATGTGTAGCTGTGTGACATGTGTGTGTGTGTAGTTGTGTATGTCTATGTGCCGTGTGCAAAGTGATGTGTTTGTAGCAGGGTGCAGTGTGTGTGTGTACAGTGTGTGTGTAGTGTGCAGTGTAGCTGTGTGTGCAGCTGGTGTAGTGTATGGTTAGCGAGGGGTGTAGGTATGTGCAATCTGAGTGTACTGGTGTGGGGGTGTAGCAGTGTGAAGTGTGTGTGCATAGCAGTGTGTAGTGTGTGTTCAAGTGTTGTTTGGTGTAACCATGTATGTAACTGTGTACAGTGGTGTGCAATATGTGTGTGTAGCTATGTGCAGTGTGTGTGTAGTTGTGTGCAGTGTGTAGATGGGTGTGAGTAGTAGTGTGCAGTGTGTGCAGCTGTATGTATAGCAATGTGCAGCTGTGTATAGTGTGTGTGTAACTATATGTAGCAGTGTGCAGTATGTGTATAGCAGGGTGTATCTCGGTGTGTGTAGCTGTGTGTAGCTGTATACATGCGTGGCAGTGTACAGTGTGTGTATAGCAATGTGCAGTGTGTGGTCAGTTTATAGCTGTGTGCAGTGTGTGTCTGTGTGGCAATGTGTACAGCTGTGTGTGCAGCAATGTGCAGTGTGTAGCAGTATGCAGTGTGTGTGTAGCTGTATGTAGCAATATGCAAAGCATGTGTAGCTGTGTAGCTATGTGCACAGTGTGGGGTGTGTGTAGCTGTGTGCAATATATGTGAAGCTCTCTGTGTGTGTAGCTGTGTGCAGTGTGTGTAGCTGTGCACTGTGCAGTGTGTGTAGCTCTCTGTGTGTAGCTGTGTGCAATGTGCGTGTAGCTGTGCACCGTGCGGTGGGTGTGTGTAGCTCTATGTGTGTAGCTGTGGACACTGCAGTGTATGTGTGTGTCGACGTGTAAAGTGCAGTGTGTGTGTAGCTCCGTGTGTGTGTAGCTGTGTGCAGCAGTGTGTGTAGCTGTGCACTGTGTAATGTGTGTGTAGCTGTGTGCAGTGCGTGTGTAGCTGTGAACCGTGCAGTGTGTGTGTGGCGCTGTGCAGTGCTGTGTGTGTGTGTGGCTGTGTGCATTGTGTGTAGCTGTGCACCATGCAGTGTGTGTAGCTGTGTGCAGGGTGTGTAGCTGTGCGCTGTGTAATGTGTGTGTGGCCGTGTGCAGTGTGTGTGTAGCTGTGAACCGTGCAGTGTGTGTGTGGCAGTGTGCAGTGTGTATAGCTGTGCAGTGCTGTGTGTGGCTGTGTGCATTGTGTGTAGCTGTGCACCGTGCAGTGTGTGTGTGGCAGTGTGCAGTGTGTATAGCTGTGCAGTGCTGTGTGTGGCTGTGTGCATTGTGTGTAGCTGTGTAGCTGTGCACCGTGCAGTGTGTGTGTGGCTGTGTGCAGTGTGTGTAGCTGTGTGCAGTGTGTGTAGCTGTGTAGCTGTGCACCGTGCAGTGTGTGTAGCTGTGTGCAGGGTGTGTAGCTGTGCACCGTGCAGTGTGTGTGTGGCTGTGTGTAGCTGTGTGCAGGGTGTGTAGCTGTGCACCGTGCAGTGTGTGTGTAGCTGTGTGCATTGCGTGTAGCTCTGTGTGCAAGGCACGCGTGCTGCGTGCGGAGCTCGGTGCGGGGAGGACGCGGCCACCTGACCCCACAAAGGACGCGGCTCCGGCTCTAGCTCCGGCTGCGGCTCCCTCCCTCGCGTTCCCAATTTCCCCGGCTCCGCTGCCCGCACGCAGCCGGCAACATGGCGATGGGGCGCTCCCCGGCCGGCCGCTAGCGCGGGGACCCCGCTCCGCGATGCTGCCGCGACGCTCCCGGCCCGGTGATGGACTGAGACCCCCGGCTGCCCGCACGCCCAGCGCGGGGTGAGTATGGGGCCCGGCCGGGGAGCTCGCCCCCCGCGAGGCACCGTGTGGCTCTCAGCCGGGGCGACGGGCTCCTTCCCCCCCATTGCATTGCCTGGGGGGCTCGCCATGGGGGGCTGCTGTGAACCCCCCAATAGCCCCGCTCTTTACAATCCTCTCCCCCCTCCCTTCGCTGACTGCAGCTGTTTTGTGCAGTGTGATGTGATGTGATGTGATGTTCTTTGGGGGGAGGTCACTGTGCTGGGGGGTCGCGGTGAACCGCTGGAGAGTTCCCATCGCTTGGCACCCAGGCGTGAAACGGGGCGGGGGTGAATGGCCGTGCCCGGGGGAGACACTTCTCCAGCCCCCGCTGTGGGTACGCAAAGGAGAGTCCCCCAGGCATCTGCGTGTGCTAGCCTCGGTGCACCACGCAGCTGATCTCTGCCCCCTCCGTGCCCCAAGGCAGAGATGTGGTCACACAGACACACACACACACACATACATACACGCACACACACACATACACACGCACACACATACACACGCACACATATACACACACACATACACACGCACACACACACACACACACACATACACACACACACGCACATACGCACGCCCACGCCCACACACATACATGCACACACACTGTCCTGTGGCTTCAGAGCGGCCCCCAGACTGTGCGTGCGGAGACCAGAGAGTGCGGCAGACGTGCTGTTTGCACCACGACCCCCATCACACCACCCAAACTAACCTCCCGCTGGAAACAACAGCGGCACCCATGGGAGAGGGAGTCCAGCTGGCTGAGCAGCCGCAGCTTCCCTGGAGCCGAGATGCGCTGGACCCTGGAAAATTAGGCCTGTCCATTACCAGACGTACCCCCACTCCCTCTGCATATCTATCGCCATGCCCCCACCCCACACACAGTGTCCCCAGGAAGGGTCCCGGGCGTGGGTTTGAGCCCCGTGTTTGCTGGCAGGATAGACCCCCTCTGAGCTGGGGCATTAGGAAGAAAAGGAGAAACAAGGACACCAGGACCTGAAGCAAGATGGCATGTGCTTCAGAGGGGTGTGCAGGCATCTGTATAGGATTGTCTCCAGACCCGCATACATGTATGTGCAGCTGTGTGTTGGGTTTGTGTGTGAACCTGCGTATGGTTGTACCCAGGTGTGTGCATGCCTGTGTGTGCACACCCACCCACCAGGGGCTGGAGGTTACTTCCATTGTTGGCCTCTTCAGGTTAAGGAACAAATCTGCAAGGAACAAGTCTGCATTTCCAGAGACATGTCAAAGCATGGCAGCCCCCCGCCTACAGACCGAGGGGATGGAGACATTAGTAGACGTACAGTGATTTGAGATGGGGATAGTTTGATTGCTCGACAGATAAAGCAGGATTAGGGTTGGTGGTTAGATGGCTAGATAGATGGGTACAGGCGAAGAGAGAGCGCCTGTATCTCTCCATGAGCCCAAATCCCTCTTGCGCTCTCTCATCAATCTAATCTGTGCAGACACTCACAGCCTGGTTTTGCGTTTCAGTCGTCCTCATTAACAGTGCCCGTGGAAGGGTGCACGGATTGTGTGGGTATTTAGAGGTGTGGTTTATACAGAAGTGTGGGTGGGTGTTTATGTACACACTATCCAGCTGTCTGTCTCCAAACACACCCCTCCATCCATACGTCCCAGGCCTTATGACAGGGTTCCTGCTCAGGGTGGGGCTCAGTGCCCTTCCTGCCCCATAGAGGATGGGTTGGGGACATGGCTAGAATGGCCTATGCTGCCCCTCTTCTCTGCTCCCAGGGTCCGGAGGTGCCAGGTGTAGTCTGGAGTGGCCCCCAGGCTCTCCTTACTAACCCTGCTGCCTGTGCAGGAGCAGAGCCAGTATGAATCAGCCTAACAGCCTGTGGAACTCACTGCCACAGGAGGTTGGCAATCGGAGCTGGAAAAGGGGCAGCTGCTGAATTATCTGCCGAACTGCTGCGCTCCCTTATTTAGTAAAGGTTACTCCAGGGCCTCACCCCAGGAAGAGTTGCCCCCAGCCAGGGGAATGAGTTCTGTGAGCAAGGGGGGCAGGGCACTGGGGGAACCCAGGCCACTGTGACACTCCAGGGACTGGGGAGCTGGACAGTGCAGGGTTGGCTGCACTGGTTTGTTGTTGCAGGGTCTCTTGGGGGTGCTGGGGCTGCACAGGTGGATTTATTATTAGAGGGTCTCTCGGCAGGGGAGTCTCTATCCAGCACTTCCTACCCCCTTAAGGGCTGTTTCTTCATTACTGAGTCACATGGGGCATCCATATTGACAAAGCAGGGAGGAGAACTAATCTTGGTAGCAATGAACAAGCGTCCCTTGCGGGGATGGGGGACTTGTTGAGCATCAGGACTCTGGAGCTTTGTCCCTGGCCTGGGACAGGCTGTGTGGTTTGTGCCATTGCTCATCACCACCCCTTGTCCACAGCCCAGCACCAACCCATTTGTCCTATTGATTGGGGCTGCCTTTGATAGCTGTGCGCCTGACGCGGCCTCAGCTGGGCCAGAATGCTAGTTAAGGGGGACTGTGTGGGGCACATAGGTTGGGTGTGGGGAGGTCCTTGTTACCACCCTCCTCTGCCTGCTCCTGCCCCCACCCACAGCTGCCCCGGGGTCTTGCTCAGCTCTTCATTCAAAAGAGCATTTTGAGAGGAGATGAATCTTTGTGCAGTGAAGTTACACGTGGAATGGACTCCGGGCCTTTCCCTCTGGGGGACGCTGGCTCCAATCCAGCCCCAGGACAGGGAGATGAGGTGGCGGGGGAGCGGGGGAGGAAGGGGGCCTTTCTCCTGTAGGGTCCAGTATAACCCTTCCTTTCACTGAGGAACCGCACAAGATCGCTTCCGGCAGAGCTAGGACCAGAACCCAGCTCTCCACTATGAGACACCCACAGCTCAACATTTTGTTATCAGAGGGTCCCCCACTGGCTCCCCCACTGCACAGGCCACATCTATGTGCTTGGTTGTGTCCAGCTGCTGCTCTAACAGCACTCTGTTCCCTGAGCCAGTCCCCCTACCCCAGGGGGCACAAGTGGCAAATTTACCCCTAGTTTCTCCACACCTGCGGGGGTTGGACTTCACAACCACAATACGCTGGGGATGAACATAACAATCAGCTCTCAGGTCAGCCAGCCAAGGGAGCTACCCGCCCCGGAAACCCTTACAGGGACTGGTTCTGCTCTGGGGCGCCACTCACCAGACATGATCCATATTCCTGCCTTGAACAGCGTTCAAGGAAAATGCCTGGCTGAGCAAATGGAACATTTTTGATCGGTAGAAATTTGACAAAATTTCTCAAAACAAAAAACTAACTAAAAATGGTGGTTTCCTTTCAGTTCTTGACAAACAGACCCCCCCAAAATTATTTTCAATTGTTCTCTTTTGGGAGCCTTTTCCACATTCTCTTTCTTTAACCCCCACCCCCTATTACCAGAGGGGGAAATAGAAGGGAAAAGGGTTTTTTTAAAAAAAAGAGGAGAGAAAAATAAAAATTGATGCCATTGTTGTTTGTCCTCCCTGCCAAGAAATGTTTGCTTCCCTTCAAAGTGCCCAATGTAGGGTGTTTCCATTTTTCCCAATCAAAACCAATACAAATCTTCACATTTCATTATTTAAAAAAGCGTGTAAATTCTCAGTGCTGATCGGAGTGGCCCCTGGCCAGGGCCAGGGTGTGCCCAGGAGTCCAGCCCAGCCTGGCAGGAGTTAAAGTCCCTCCCATCTGTGGTGGTGGGGGCTGAGTTTGAGAGATGTTCCCCTGCACTCTTCACTCGCTCAGCAGAGGGGCCAAGAGCCAGCTGGCTTTGTGGGAACTCAACTGCCCCCCTGAACCCTTGTGGCAGCCGCTCCCAGGCCGGGGGTGAGTCTGGCTGGAAGCACAGGGTGGCGAGGTGGGACGCTGCCCTTGAGGCTGGCCAGATGGAGCACGGGGAGGCTGTGTGTGGCTCAAGGTTCTTTCCACAGCCCCCACATGTTGTCAGATCCCTCCTTTACGACAGTGCTGACTGGGGCTCGGGGAGGGCACTGTGTGTGGGGGCTCTACTCAACACCCTCCTTTAGCGGACACCTACGACTCACCCCTCCCTGCCTCCACCATCCCGCTGTGTCTAGGTGGGGCCTTTGAAAGTCTCCTCCACTTTGCCCCAGGCCCCCTGTCAGTTGAGGTCCAGGTAGCCTGGCTGGATGCAGCGCTGGGACAATGGTCTCTTTTGCACCAGTTCCAGTGGCCGCCCTGCGCAGAAACCAGGGCTGCCAGTTTTGGTCAGACATTCTCCTGGAGGTTTCCTCACGTGACAATCTAACTCCGGGAGGCTCCAGAACTATCCTGGAGGGTTGGCAATCCCAGCAGAATCCCATCCCCAGTTGGGACACAAATCCTGTGCAGAACAGCACAGTCTCAACAGAGAAAGGGTAGGAGGGGAAACTGAGGCACCAAGAGGCAAAGGGACTTGCCCAACATCTTGCAGTAGGTCACTGGCAGAGCTGAGAAGAGGACCCAGGATTCCTGTCCCCCGGTCATCTGCTCTAACCCCGTAGACCCCACCACTCTCTGTGGTGGGAGTAGAGCACAGAAGTCATGGCTCCCAGCCCAGGGCCCTACCCACTGGAACATGCTGTTCCCGACACCCACACAGATCAACCCCTGTGCTTGCAGCCCCAGCTGAGAGAGGTCTGCACAGGTACAAGGGCTGAGTCCCCATCTGCCCCCTAAAGGAGTCCCTGTGGGGCAGGTGAGTCCCATGGGGGAGCTCTCCCTGAAGGCATCCCTGGGGGGCCAGGTGGGAGAGGTCTGTGTGCGGAGGGGCCTATCCCTGCCCAACCCACCTCCAAGTAGCCCTGTCCTTGGGGACGTGACCGTGCACACCAAGGACTTTTCCATAGCCTTTGCCAGGCCATGCTCAGGTATCTGGAGATCTGCATGCCCTTGAGCAGCGTCACAGCCTGGCACAGCTCCCTGATGTGGCCACAGTATAAATATGCCCTCAGCAGCCCAGCCACCTCCTGTTGAGGGAGGCCCTAAACCCAGGATCCCCATCCAGAACGCACAAGGATTCTGATCCCAGCACCCTCACAGGAGCCTGGGGTAGGTTTTAATTAATATGGCCACACCAGGGGGTGTTCAGGATGAGCTGGGAGCCAGGACTCCTGGGTTCTGTCCCAGCTCTGGGAGAGGAGTCTAGTGGCTAGAGTGGGGAAGGAGGGGGCAGGTTTCCTAGGTTCTGTTACCAGCTTTGGGGGGAGTGGGGTCTAGTGGGTTAAAGCAGAGGATCTGGGAGCCAGGACTCCTGGGTTCTATTTCCCCCTCTCGTGCTCTGGCAGGTTTGTGGTTACAGGAGCGGTTCAGAGGGATCTGAACTGAGGTCACCTATGCTGTGTCCCAGCCTTGCTAATGCCTGTAACTCTAGCCGTTGTCTGAGAGGGCAGAAGAAAGGCTGCGCTCCGGTAAATCTATCTCTCACTACTCCAGAAACCAACCCAACCTGGCAGCCTCTTTGTGTTTCCATCAGAAAGGCTGCTCTCCTCCTGCACATCACCTGAGTGGGTGGGATCGGTTAGGAGTGAGGCGCACTCAGCCCTGAGGGGAATGGGAGCCAGGAGACGGGGGGAGGGAGAGGTTACAGCCAAGGGGCAGGGAGTCCTTTTGGAGCTGGGAATACAACCAGGAATCCTGGCCCCAAGAACCTCAGCCCCTGCTTGAACCACTAGATCCCCCTCTCCTGCAAGAGCCAGGGAGAGAGCCCAGAGTCCTTATTCCCCACTCCTCACAGCTCTCTAGACCCCTTCCCCCTTCCAGTTTGGGAGGTGGTTCTGCAGGTCCCTTCTCAGCTTCCAAGCTTTGCCCCAGGCTCTGGCTGAGGCACTAATTAACCAGCTGGCTCATTCTCTGCCCAGCGAGTAGGGACTTTAACAGCCGAGCTCTGCAGAGATTGGCTCTCGCCCTGGGGGACTGGCACAGGAATTGGTTTAGCTGGTATCAGCGGCTCACCCACCTGCTCTTCATCCCCCTGGGCAGTGAGCAATGGGAATGGATTTATTGTCATCCGGGCAGCCATGGCGGGCAGCTCAACCCATAGGGCCGACTGACTGGCGGGAGAGCTGGGCGGCACCACTCACGTCTGGCCTGGATTATGTGAGTGGCACGGCTGGAGCAGGGGCAGTCTGTGCCGGTGGAGATGCATTAGGCTCCTGCTCTGCTGCCCTAGCACTGTGCTGGGATGGACCCGTGAGCCAGGGAGGTCGAAGGGATTGAACGTGCATTAGGGGATTTGCGGGGATGGCATTGGTGAATCTAAGTGTTCTTCTTGTGGTCTCTGCATAGGGTGGGCTCCCCTCTGGAGAGGAATCAGAGAGGCAGGGGCTGGCCACTGTCAGAGTGTAACGTGTTTATTTACACTCTATAAGCCAGTCCTGGGACAGATATGGTCTCAACCCACACATGGGCAATACCCCTGCCCATCAGGGATCTCAGCTCAAACCCAGGTCTTGGGCCCCGGGGAACAACTCTGACCCCAGAACTGACCATAGAGAGGGAGAGTTGGGCAGGGAGCAAACTCTCCTGCTGTTTGCAATAGCTCCCTCAAAAACTAGGTGCATCACAAATCAAACAACAATGAAGCATTCTTCCAAGGAAGAACATACCCTCGGGAAAAGAGCTGAAAGGCCACGGGTAACAGCACCCCGTTGTGGCTCCCACACCAACAATGTTATCAGCAAAAAGTAATCCCCCAGGTCCTGTAACTTCCTTTGGATACAGGACACTTCATCATTTCCTGTTCTAAATTGTCACAGGACAGTGGTGTGCAGCTATTCACAGGGACTGATCATCAGCCGGAGTAAATTGTCCTGTCTCCACTGATTTCAGCCAAGCTATGACAGTTTACACCAATTGAGGATCTTGCCTGTAGAGTCTATGCCAAAAGGACCTGTTCTGATCTTCCAGTCTGACCTCCTACATCATCCAGGCCAGCCCCCAAGGATTCCCACATTCCTGTCTGTTTTGGGGCAGAGCCTAGAAACACTCCCCCGTCCCCCAGTCTGGATTGAAAAACTCCAGGTGATGGACAGTTTGCAAATTAAACTGTCCTGCACCCCAAAGGCAGCTGCATCTCTACACCAGGTGAGAGATTCCTGTCTAGCCCCTGTGCCCCACCCCAGAGGCAGGTTCCTCTCAGCACCGGGTGAGAGATCCCTGTATAAAATAGCCCCCACACCCTACCTAAGAAATGTGCACATCTCAGTGCTGGGCAAGGGGTCTCTGTATGACCCCAGTTTATATGTTCATGAAAGGCTGGGGGGGTTTCTGAACGCAAGGCCAGGTCTAAATAAGAGTTATTCATGCAAGAATGTTAAACCACAGCTATTAAACATTTTTAGACTTGGTAACTTGCAGCCAAGAGTGATCTCTGAACTGTTCGCTTTGCTTTTTAACAAAGCTCAGAACCGTGCGGAAGTTCCAGAGACCTGGAGAAAAACTAATGTGCCAATATTTGAAAAGGGATATCAGGAGAACCTAGGTAATTGTAAGTCTGTTGGTCTGACATTGACCCCAGGCAAAGTCATGGAACATTGAGATGGGTCACAACCAATAAAGGATATAATGTATGCCAATCAGCATGGCTTTATAGAACACACTTCTTGTCAAACAGTTGTGGTATCGTTTTCAGATGAGATTGCAAGTCTGGTTGATAAAGGTGCTGACGCAGTAGGGTTTGGCTTAGTCCCACGTGACATTCGGGTTGAAGTTATTAGCACTGAAAAGACAAAATACTGCCTTAATGTAGTGTTACAATTGCCCACTGATAGCTCGTGTCCTTCTAGAACAGGGATGGGCAAACTTTTTAGCTTGAGGGCCACACCGGGGTTCAAAATTGTACGGAGAGCCAGGTAGGGAAGGCTGTGCCTCCCCAAACAGGTGGGAAACTTAACTTCACTTCACAGGTGGGAAACCAAGGCACGGAAAGCTGAAGTGACTTACCCAAGGTCACTCAGCAGGCTAGTGGCAAAGGTAGGAATAGTCCCAGATCAGTGGGCTTTCCCATAAGCTGCACAATCATCATGATATTCCACAGTGCTCCTCCCTTTCCTGTACATTGTGGCCCAGTGCAGTCAGGATACTGGTAATGCTTTGAGATGTCTGCCATGTGTCCTGGCTAACAGGGTTGGGGAGAGAAATCTCACCTTTCGGCTGTGCCCCCAAACCCTGGTAGATTTGTTACACAGCGTTACCCATGTTCCCCATGAACTGCGCTCGTTTGCAGCTGCGCAATAATCTCCCATATACTGCACTTGTCACAAACTGCCCTGCTCCGATTTCCTCCATCCTCGGGGCTGGCGCTGCCAGGGCTCAGCTGGTGCCTCAGGCCAAGCAGGCTTCATGGCTGCTGGGTGGCAGAGGTGGGAGCAGGGACTGTGGTGCCTGGGATCAAGCTGGGGAGCAGGGAGGAACTGGGGTGATTTGGCCAGGAGCAGCTATCCTCAGCGAGAGACATGCATTGCTGGGACGCCCTTCCCAGCCTGGAGTCAGCTGCTCCTCCCACCCGCTGCCCCACTGTCTTATCCCTCCCTCCCTCCCTCCCTATGCCAAGTGCCCACCTCAACTCCCTACCTCAGCCCATGGCTGCATTGCACAGTGGTGTCCTGTGGTGAAAGCATTTGACCCCCTCAGCTGGGGCCCTGTTGTCCTCCCCCCCACACCTGTGTCCTCCCTCCTAGTGTGGCCAGGTGCCTGGTTTTCTAGTGGAAAGTCCAGTCAAGAAGAGGACCTGCCAGGATCCTCTAGTCCCTACTCAGCTATGGCCACCTCCTCCCTCCATGGGGCAGCTGCAGCTCCCAGCCTTGGCTCTGCAGGCAAGTCCCAGAGCAGGGGAGAGGGGAAAGAAGCAAGCAATGGGAGTGGGGGAAAGGGCGGGACGGGGAGGGCCCGACACTCCGGCTAGAGCACCTGATTTTTAAATATTACCAAGGTGGCAGCTCTACCCTCCTCCTGGGATCAGGAGCACACAGCCCGCGACCCCAGCCTAGCGCTCGGTGGAGTTTCCAGTCTGCTCTGGACAAGCGAGACTTGGCAGTAAGGTTGGCAATTACAGGAAGTTTAATCATGCGAGAGAGGGCTGGTATCTCCCATCCCAACCCTACAGCACTGGCCTCCTACTTAAGTTCCTTAAGTTCTGCCCCATTAAGCCATGGCACTGTAGAAGGCATTTGTGTGTGGGAAGTTGCTCCTTGCTGGCTCCTGCCCTAATCTGCTGCGTAGGCACATCCCAGGCAACAGCTAACTGAGGGCCATGAACTCCCTTGGTTGTGTAGCCAGAGCATTAACTTCAGTCCCCCTCCCTCTCCAAGTTCCCGTGGAGAGCAGGTAGAAGGCCTCAAACACCCCAAGAGGAGCAGGGTCCCCCAGATCCCAGACCACCTCGCTGTTTGCTGGGTGAGCTCAGAGCTGACAGGCCTCCCCACACCTCAACCGCCAACTTCCTCTGTTACCCCTGACATTCTTCAACCCCTCCTGTCTTCTCCCCTCCTCTCTCCCCTTCCACTCATCTGGGAACCCAACCGCTCGTCCCAACCACCCATTCCCAGAATACTCCTATTCCTTGCTACAGACCCCAGCCCTGCTTCCCCTAGGGGCACCTTCTCTTGCACCCCAGTACCGTTCCCCTGAGCAATCACATGTGCAATAAATCTCTCCTGAATTCTCTGCTGTGTTCAGATTACAGCTCTCCACAATCAATCAATAAAAATGTATCGACCGAGGTGGATTTTCCCCTTTCCACTTCCTTCTCAGATGTCTGCCCAGGGTGGCTCTCAAACTGAACCTATTAACATAATGAAATGCTCTTGGGTTTTCCCCCGGGCGGGCTGTATCTCAGGAACCCCTGGCTCAAATAACCCCAGGTCTGGGTCACTACCGTGTGCTCCCATGAGACACAGCAAATGTCAACACAATCCATTTAAGCAGGCGGGATTTTAGAGCACTTAAAAGAGCCGTCCTTTAAAGGGGAGCGGTGGCACTGCAGCATGTCTGGTGAAGAGGCTCTGTGCCAACGGGAGAGCGTCTTCTCCACCGTGAATGGCGGAAGCTGTGTTGGTGGAAGAAGCTCTTTTGCCAGCATAGTGCTGGGGGGATTAGTCACCCCCACCCCGAGTGATACAAGTCATGCTGACATAGGCTGTCGTATGCACATCGCGGTAGTTAGAGCAGAGCCGGCATGCGCCACGAGACTAACAGAGGGAGTGTGGAGGGACTCTATACATCAGTGGTTTGAAAACTTTTTGTATTGGTGACCCTCTTTGAACACCAAGCCCCCGAGTGTGATCCCCCTTAGAAATTCAAAATACCTTTGATATTTAACAATAAATACCAAATTTAAACCCTATTGTTTAAAATGAATGTACCTTTTCTCATTGCTTTTAAATTAAGACTAAAACACATTTTTATTGAATTAAATATATGTGGAAAAGTAGAATTTTATTTTAATACTTGACAGCTCGAGGCTGACAACCCTGTGTGTGCTCCCAGCTTATAATCCTCAACATGGCCGGGCTCCGCCTGCCAATCCCAGTACCGGACTCAGGACTCGCAGTGTCCTGGATGCCCCAGCTCAGGGCTCGTAGCCCCTCTCCTGGCTGGGATCAGGACTCGCAACCCCTGTGGTGGTCAGACTTGGGGGTTGCAGCCCTATGCCTGGCCGGAGCTCACAGCCCTGCTCCTGCCCAGGGGTGGGGTCAGGGCTTGCAGCCCTGCATGGTGGTCGGGGCTCACAGCCAAGCGTCCCTGTTGGCGTCAGGGGCTCATGACCCCCCACATAACTGCATTGCAACCCCCCAACGCTGTACCTCCATCAGCAGCCAGCAGACTCCGAGGTGGTAAGTGGCCCCATTTGGCTGAATGAGCCATTCTGGGCTGAAAGGGACTGCTGAATGGGGAGGAGCACATCCTGAAGTGATCACTTGGGGTATGGTTACACTTACAAGATTATAGCGCTATTGGTTATAGCGGTCCCCTTATACAGTAATATGTATAGCGCTATTGTATGTCCACACTCAGATGCTCCTGCGGTATAGCATGGCCACATTTGGGGCACTTAATGCGGCATTAAGAGCAGCGCATTAGGGCAGGTATCCCAGCATTCAGCTGGGTGCAACGTGCTTTTTAAATGAGGAGGGTGAGGGGGGACGTCGGAGGGAGAGAGACAGTGGTTTTTCCGTTCTTCTGAAAGCCTGTCAGCGAGCCTCCGTTCACAGACGGCTTTGTTTTCACACAGGCTCCCTCCTTAAACATTTGCATTGCTTATCTGCCGAGTTAAGAAAGAAACTCTAAAGAGGTACTTCCGCATTCCTCCAGCCGAGTTCAAAACAAAGGGAAGAGACGTCAACTGCCTTAAATGGCTCCAGACATCTCCAGAGATCACTTGTAGCGCAGTGGGTGTCCACATTCTCCCTGTAGCGCTACAGCAGCTGCGCTACAGCCCTTATTCCCTGTGCGGAGGTAGATTACCAGGAGCGCTATAACTCCACGGTTATAGCGCTCTATGTGCCTTGCCAGTGTGGACGGGGAGGAGGTTATAGCGCTCGTGGGGGCTTTATAGCGCTATAAAGTGCCAGTGTAGCCAAGCCCTTGGAGACCTGGCCTGCTCCATAGCTGGCAGCGGGCGTTTCTGTCCCCCAGCCCCAGGACTGGCAAGTTTCTCATACCCTGCGCGTTCTCAGCACCTCATCCAGTGTCAGCAGCAGGCTGTTGGGACGTGCCCAACCCTAGAACCAGAACTGTGGGGCTGGAAGGGACCTGCCAACGGCAAGTCCAGCTCCCTGTGCTGAGGCAGGGCCAGCGACCCCGGACAAGTGTTCATCCAAGTTCTTAAACACCTCCACTGGCAGAGATTCCACAGCCTGTCCCAGAGCTGAGCTGCCTTTAGAGTTAGTGAGTTTCCACTAATACCAGCCTATCGCTCCCTTGCTGCGGATGAAGCCCATTACGTCTTGTCCTACCTCCACTGAGCACAGGGAACAATGGATCACAAACCTCTTTAGAACAGCCACATAGACAAACCCTGAGTAGAGCAGGACAGTTCCCTCCCGTGTCTCACACAGGACACTCTGCAACAGGGCTCACTCACCACAAGAGCACCTCCTCCTGGCCAGGCATAGCAGAGCAGCTGCCTTCCTGCATGGCACCCCCTGCCGATGGTCACTCCATTGCTGCGGTGTCCTCTCGTCACAACTCAGCGCTCCTCTAAGTTACTAGATACATTCCCTGCCCTCCCCCCCAACCCACTCCAGGGTATCAACGTCTCACTAGACCAGCTGACACCTCCAACAGTCCTGCATGTCTACCCAGTGTACCCAGCCCCACTACTACACTGGAACTCTGTAACCAACAGCCATGGTCTACAAAGGCCCCCTCCTTGGTGCTGTTTCCCTGCACTACTCCCTAGCCTGCCTTCTCAGGCTTTCTTTCCCCACAACACCTCTGGGGATGAGCCTTCTTCCAGGGCCAGGAGCCCAGGGCTTATTCTCCCCAACCATTTTCCTCCTCCCTGCTACTCAGCTACAGACTCTCTCCCTGCTGCCTCCTACTATTACAATTGTCCCCTCACTATGATCCCTTCCCCACCAGGGCTTCCTCAGCAATTAGTGTTTATAATTCCCTGGGCCTCCCATCAGGTGCAGCTGTGAAGGTTAATTGGCCCGTTCTGGACATCCTAACCCCTTCTGGGCTGGTGTGGGGCAAACACCCTTCACAAACTCCTATTAATACGCCTCAGAGGGACATTAGCCTTTATGGCAGCTGCATCTCATAGCTGACTCAAATTTAATTTGTGATCCACTACAACCCCAGGATTTTTTCTGTCAGCACTATTGCCTGGTCAGTTATTCCCCATTCGTAGCTGGGCATTAGATTTTTCCTTCCAAAGTGCGGTACTTTGCATTTGTCCTTATTGAATTTCACCTTGTTGAATTCAAGCCAATTCTCCCATTTGTCAAAATCATTGTGAATTCTAATCCTGTCCCCCAAAGCACTTGTAACCCCTCGCAGGTTGGTGTCATCTGCAGATTGTATAGCCGTACTCTCCATCCCATTATCCAAGTCAGAAATGAACATATTGACTAGTACTAGACCCCGGACTGACCCCTGCATGACCCCACTAGCTCCACCCTTGCAGTTTGACAATGAGCCATTGTTAACTATTCTGAATGCAGTCCTTCAACCACTGGTGCACCCCCCCCCCCTCACTAATTTCATCTAGACTGTATTTCCCTAGCTTGCTTATGAGTTTTGTCAAATGCCTTACTAAAATCAAGCTATGTCTGCTGCTTCACCCCATCCACTGGGCCTTTAACCCAGTCAAAGAATGAAATGAGGTTGGTTTGGCATGATTTGTTCTTGACAGTCCATGCTGGCTATTCCTTAAAACTCTTTTCTCCTCGAGGTGATTACCAATTGATTGTTTAATCATCTGTTCCAGTATTTTTGCAGCTATCAACCTTAGACTGACTGGTCTATAATTCTCCATGGCCTTGTCATTCCCCTTTTTAAAGACAGGCACTGTGTTTGCCCTTCTCCAGGTTTCTGGGCCTCACCGGTCCTCTATGAGTTCCCAAAGATAATTGCTGATGGTTCTGAGATTACTTTAGCTAATTCTTTAAGTATCCTCAGATGAACGTCATCGGGTCCTGCCACCGTGAATACATCTTCCTTAGCTTAATGTTTTTAACCCCTTCTTTCCCTATTTCCTCTGTGTTGTTAATATTGTGTTAAGTATCTGGTCACCATTAACCTTTTCAGTGAAGACTGAAGCATACTAGGCATTAAGCACCTCAGCTTTCTGGAGTCAGCGCTTAGTAGCTCTTCTTACCTGCTAAGTAGAGGACTTACACTTTCCTTCATCTTTCTCTTAATACAGGGGTCGGCAACCTTTCAGAAGTGATGTGCCGAGTCTTCATTTATTCACTCTCATTTAAGGTTTCGCGTGCCAGTAATACATTTTAACGGTTTTAGAAGGTCTCTTTCTCTAAGTCTATAAATATAGAGCTAAACTATTGTTGTATGTTAAGTAAATAAGGTTTTTAAAATGTTTGAGAAGCTTCATTTAAAATTAAATTAAAATGCAGAGCCCCCCGGACCAGTGGCCAGACCCAGGCAGTGTGAGTGCCACTGAAAATCAGCTCATGTGCTGCCTTTGGCACCCGTGCCATAGGTTGCCTACCCCGTCTTAATACATTTAAAGAACCTCTTTTTATTGACTTTTATGTCCCTTGCTAGGTGTAACTCATGTGTTTCTGATTTTGTTCCTACATGTGCATATAGTCCTTCTATAGTCCTGCTCAGTAATGTGTCTACTCTTTGTAGGATTCCTTCAGGTCATTAAAGGGTTCCTTATCCAGTCCTATTGGCCTCTTACTATTCTTCTTATCTTTCCTTTGTGCTGGGATAATTTGAGGTTTAATACTGTCTGTTCTAAGCAGCCCCTCCCGGAGAGGTAGGGTTTCCTCAGATTACATTGTGGGGAGGGGAGTGTAGAGAGTGGGTCTCAGGCCCTGCTCAAGAGGTGAGCCCTCCAGAACCCACCACACATGTGGGGGCCAAGAAGGGGGGGTATTAGAGCCCCATAGATGGGCAGGGAACCCCAGATCTTGGTACACATAGGGGTGCAGGGAGTGTGGCTCAGACATCCCTGGAAGACAGAGACCCTCACGTCCCTGCTCAGATGGAGGGGGAGGGAAAAGGCTCAGGACCCCCTGGCCTGCGGGGCAGGGGCCCCCTAGATTCAGACACAACACATGAAGGTAGAGAAAGGAGCTCAGACTGTTGTACTTAAAGTACTGCACAGGATCTTTTCAGGGGGAATAAGGCAAAACGCCACATTTATTAGCAATACATTTAGTAATCAATACTATCATATGCATATGATATATAGCACACTCATGCACTCACACACACTCACAAACCCACTCCGTCTTGCTGTTGTTACCAACTGGTTGCTCCCTTTAACTGCACTGGCCAGGTGAGTTAGATGGGGGAGGGGTGGAGCTGGGCTTCTGCCGATCCGGATCGATGCTCAGATGTAGACAAGACGAGACCCGGGGTCCTCTGCCAGGCACCTCACTTATATCACAGCTTCTCTGTCATGCAGATCTGTCCCAGATTCAAAATCTGGGTCTCTGTGTCCATTGGTCCTTTGGTTTGGGCTGCTTTTTCTCTGGGTGTTGTCCCAATGCTGCAGAGAGGGCGTTCCCAAAAGAAGGTGCTGGCTGCTAACCCCCAAGGTCCTCAATATGTCTGATCTTCTTTAGTAGGTCCACTTGACACCTTTGATTGCCCTTGCCTCTGGCTTCCATCCCCTATTCAACCATTGCAGCTCTCTGGAGGTGCCTGCCTTCCACACCTTGCTCATTCACACCTCATTCGTTCAAAGGGCAATTGATTAGAAAGTGAGGGGAAGATCTTATTCTACTCCTAGCAAAGAGGCATTTTTCTTCTACCTTAATTATCCTACCTTAGGGGTATAACATATTACCAAAGTTTAACAGAGTTTCTAACACAAGGTTATATGAAAAGTTAACACAAAAGTCATATAAAAATTACACAAAATACAGAGATTTATCTACAAGACCCCTCCAATCCTAGCATATACATAGAATGGGAGAATGTGGGACTGACAGACCCCCGTCCCTACTCTCCCCAACCACCCCGCCACTCACCACCAAGCCCCCTTCCCCGTATCCCTCAATTGAGCCCCCGAGCCCTCTCACTTCCTCTACCACCCCTCTCCATCCATCCCTGTCCCCTCGGTGCAGCAACAACCCCCTCCCCCTCCAAAATGCCCCTCCCACTACTAGGGGACTATGAATGTAACATGCAGGGCCCAGCCCGCCTAGGGCCCAGGACCCTCGGTCCCATTCCTGAGATGGGGACTGTAGCCTGGATCATCCTGTGACCCGGGCCGCATGCACAGGTGAGTGCGGGAGTGTGAGGCGGTGGAGTGCCAAGGAGCCCCGGCGTGCCTGTGAAAAGGGGCCTGGGCTGACTGGGAGTGGCGCAAAGGGGCAGGATGGGGGCATGGCAGCATTTCACCTCTCCCTCTTCCCCCAGGCCTCCCTGGTGTGAGGCTGGCCCAGCTGCCCGCCCGGTGGCTCCATGACGAGGGAGGTGCCCGGCTGGATGGTGCCCGGGTAGGGGGAGCCAGCTCCCACCATGCCCAACACCCTCCCTCCTCTGCACTGCGCCCTCAAGATGATGTCCCGCAAGAAGGCCTTGCTGCTGCTGCTGGCGCTCAGCACACTGAGCCTCCTCATCCACCAGAGCGCCCACCTCAACTGGTACAGAGCAAAGGAGGGGGAGGGGACATGCGGGGGTGGGGCGGAAGAAGGGCTGGAGCACGGACCGGGATAGAGCTAGAGGATGGGGCAGGGGGCATGCCGAGTGGGGCTGTGGGGACGGGGCTAGGGAAAGGGGGCAGGAGTGGGTGGAGTGGGGCATGGATAGTGGGATGGGACAGAGGCAGAGCTAGTGGGCATGGGGCTAGGGATGGGGGCAGATGGGCATGTGGGGCCGGGACCTGCGGAGATGAATGGGCCCGTTGGGCTGATCGGGGCAGGGGTTCAGGGGAGTGCTGGGCTGGCCACGCCCCTCGCTCTGACCCCCCCCTCTCCCCAGCAGGTCCCCCAAGCCTTCCTCCCCGAGCTGCCCCCCAGACCCCTCGCCCCGCCCCAAGCACACCTCGGTGGCCTTCCTGAAGACCCACAAGACGGCGGGCACCACGGTGCAGAACATCCTCTTCCGCTTTGCCGAGCAGCACAACGTGACGGTGGCGCTGCCTCACCACGCCTGCGACCACCAGTTCTGCTACCCCCGCAACTTCTCCGCCCGCTTCGTGCACCCGCACACCCTGCCCCCCCGCATCATCGCCAGCCACCTGCGCTTCCAGCGCCAGGAGCTGCACTGCCTCATGCCCAACGACACGCTCTACGTCACCATCCTGCGTGAGCCCGTCGCCATGTTCGAGTCGCTCTTCACCTACTACAACCAGTACTGCTCCGCCTTCAAACGAGTGCCCAACGGCTCCATGGAAGCCTTCCTGGCCAACCCGCTGGCCTTCTACCGCCCCCAGGAGAAGTTCTCCATGTACGCCCACAACACCCTGCTCTACGACCTGGGCGGGGACAACGACCACAGCCCCGCCGACCCCGCCTACCTGCCCGGCTTCATCCGCCAGATCGAGGAGGTCTTCTCGCTGGTGATGATCGCCGAGTACTTCGACGAGTCGCTGGTGCTGCTGCGCCGTCTGCTCTCCTGGGACCTGGAGGACGTGCTCTACATCAAGCTCAACATGCGCGGGCCCCGCTCCAAGGGCAACGTCAGCTCGGAGGCGCTGGCCGCCCGCATCCGCGCCTGGAATGGGCTGGACGCCCAGCTCTACGACCACTTCAACGCCACCTTCTGGCGCAAGGTGGCGCAGGCGGGGCGGGAGTGCGTGGCGGAGGAGGTGCGGGCGCTGCGCCGGGCCTGCGACCAGCTGCTGCGCCGCTGCTTCGGGGGGCGGCCCCAGCTGCGCCCCGCCACGCAGATCAAGAACAAGGAGCTGCGGCCCTGGCAGCCCAGCTCCAAGGTGGACATCGTGGGCTATGACCTGCCTCCGGCCGTGCCCGGCTCAGGCGCCCCCCCCCGACGAGCGCTGCCTCAAGCTGGCCATGCCGGAGGTGCAGTACTCCCGCTACTTGCTGCGCAAGCAGAGCCTGCGTGCCCGCCGCAGGGCCATGCTCCACCGCCCGCCGATCCCCCGGGGAGTCCCGCGCCCAGCCAGGGCCCTCCCGCTGCGCCACCCTGCAATGCCCAAGGCGGGCTGAACAAAGGCTGGGACCTTAGCCCGGACTAGAGACCCACGCCTAGGCCTGGGGCTGGGCAGGCGTCGTGGACCTGGCTTGCTGTGCCCCCCTGCCCTCGGGTCAGCCATGGGGAGATCCCTTTGCTGGCCCCCTACTCCCTCCCTGTGGCAGTCCCATCACAGCCTGGGGACTGAGGCATCCGGGAGCCTGGGAGGGACGCCCAGCGGCTCAGCATGGAACAGCAGTGGCTGTGGTTTGGGGCCAAAATGGTGTCCTCCCCAACTCCAGCCTTTCTCACCTAGTGCTCCCCTCCCCCCAGCACTGCCCATACCTTCCCCCAAGCGCTACCACTCACATGGGGACATAGCACTGCACGGGAGACACAGGGACCAGCTCAACCCTGTGTGGGGAAGGACTCGAACCCCTGTCCCAGGCAACAGATCAGGGCACACACCACCACACACCCTATAGCACACACAGACACCCCCCGTCACTCGCAGAGCACCCCCACATCACACATGGTGCATACATCCTGTCTGTCCACACCATCCCTCCATCAGTCCTCACAGACCTTGCATACAGGGCTTGCTTTGAAATGAAAGAGGTGCTGGGACTCATGCAACTTTTTACATTCGTACCTGATGCAGCAAACCCAGAGGTGCCGGGGCCAGGCACTGCCAAGCCCAGAGGTGCCGGGGCTCAGCCCTGGCAAGCCCTGGCCCAAATTAAACACTGTTTGCACATACGCACAGTGTCACACACACACAGTCACTCACAGCTGGCCGCCTGTGCAGTGACAGCCACACAGCCCTTTCCAGGGTGCCACACCGTGTCCCAGCAGGGAGTGACTCCCTCCCCGGGATCCCAGGGGGGTACCACCTGGGCCTTCCACCTCATGAGCCGTTTCCCGGGTAATGGGTTCCCAGGAAGAGGCTGATGCTGAGCAACTATCAGGGGGATGAGAACCTGCCCCCAATAAAGGACTCTGTGAGGTGCCTGGTCTGCTTTGGTGTCTGTGGTTCATGGGGGGCAGGTGGGAAGTTGTGGGGGTGGCTCTCTGTGGATCATTGCCTCATGGGTACCACAGGGTGTTATCCCTGACCCTCAGCAGATACTGGAGCCTGTAGCTAGCAGCAGAAGGAGGTTGTTATCTTCCATGTGGCCAGAGTCTAGGTGGGGAGGGGCAGTCAGGCAAAGATGGCTTGTGTTGCACACATACCTTGAGCGTGACTCTAGGGACTGATGCAGTTGTGTCTGAGGAGGAGCTGAGGGCTGGTTCCTGAGGATGGTGGCTGGCTTGCTGGCACCGAGGGCGGCTGGATTCACTGCAGGAGCATTGTCAGGTTGAGGGGACCAGGTGCCTCATTCCCAGTGCCCCACGCTTGCTCTCCTTCCAGCAGGTCCCCCAAAGCTGGGTTTGCTAGGTCTCAGCCTGGCTCCAAGCAGAACAGGGGTCTCCCTGCCCACAAGCCCCTGACAGGGAGCCCGGTGGTCATGGGTCACAGAGATCTGCCCCTGTAGGGAAGGGGTCAGTGTGGGGCAAGGACAGAGGCATTGGCTGGTGACAGGGAGGGGGAGGTGCAGCTGCACAGATGCCCCCAGCAGGCCTAGGCAATGGGCATGTTGGCACAGGGTGAGGGGGGCATCTAGTGGTCAGACTCCGTGCCCCAGGGACCTTCTTATGCAGAATGGGGTTGGGGGTCACAGAGTGGAGGACAACGAAGGCAGCAAGTAACTGCCCCCTTGTGCCATAATGGTGAGAGAGTGACGCCAGCAGCAGCAGCTGGCTTCACACGTCCCTGGCGGAGGGCAAAGGACCAACTTGCACCATAGACCGTACACAGCCCAAGGAGTGGGATATGGGTTTTCCCCTCTCGAGGGCACCAGACCCAGGGCAGCAGGACTGGCTAGCTCAGAGGAGCAGGCAATGGGGGCCTGGTATGTGGGCAGAGGCTGTCTCTCTCCCCTTCCCCCCAGCAATCCCACACTGAGCATGCCAACGCGGATGGCAGTGTGGAGACATGGCAGCCGAGAGCTCCAAGGAGTGGAAGGAGCGACCCGCAGAGATATGGACACCCCGATGGTGGGTGTGGGGCACCGCTGGGTCAGGAGGATGAGGGCTGGCTTGATCTACTCCTCACTAGGGTCCATTCACACCCCGTGAGGAACACACCTCTCTGCATTTACTTCTGCACAGCTGGGAGCTGATGGGGGAGGTGGTGCCATGTGCAGGGTGGCCAAGACCTGTCTGGATGGGTCCACAGCTCTAACATGGGGTGGCACGGGGGAGGAGATACCAGGGCGGATGGGCGGCAGGGAAGAGGGGATACCAGGGCGGACGGGTGGCAGGGAGGAGGGGATATCAGGGCGGACGGGTGGCAGGGAGGAGGGGATATCAGGGCGGACGGGTGGCAGGGAGGAGGGGATACCAGGGCGGACGGGTGGCAGGGAGGAGGGGATACCAGGGCGGACGGGAGGCAGGGTGGAGGATAGTATTGATCTGATAACATTGACAGCACACCAGCCCTACTGTGTCCAGAGTCTAACTGAACCAGTTCTGGCTGAGATACATAATGATAAAATCTCCGCCCTGATGCCGATTACAAAGTAATCTTCAATCCCCCACCACCAGGGGACTTAGGCCAGTGCCTAGTCACGGGCCTGAGCCATGGAGACACAGGGCTGGCGATTATGATCATCACAGATTTTTTACGCCCCCAAGCTTCAGGCTCATCTCTCCAGTGCAGAGAAGCAGGAAGGGCCACAGCCACTCCCAGAGAATATGGGACATGGTTAAGCTCCATGGCCCAGCCAGGCAGCTGATTTCTGCAAAAAGATTTGATTCGCCTAGATTTCCAGCACAACAAATGGCTCCTGGTAGCAATAGGCTAACACCCACATAAATGCTACTACTGTGCATCGTTCACATACTGCGCTGCAGCTGCCTCTGGGGTGGGCACAGGGGGGCTGGCTGTTGCACAGCTAAAGGTGTGTTTGTGACAGGGAGTGGGGAAGGACAGAGACTTTCATTTAAGGCCCAAGGGGGAGAAGATGTCTGTGCTGCATTGGAGCATTAGGATCAGCACTGACTGGGAGGGGAGACGGGCCTGCTCCTGAGCCCCAACCCGCTCCCTGCAGCACAGCACCCCCTAGCACCACGCTGTGGCATTGGGGTCAGCCCTGACTGTGTCCCAGGCCTGTGGTGCCCCCACCCAGCCCTGCTCAGCGTGGGAGTCCTGGCTGGTCACATCCCAGAGCTGGGCACAGACTGCAGCTATTCTAGGCCCTAGGGCTCCCCTGGGCCCTATGCTGGCAGACGATCCCAGCTAATGACAGCTAAAGATTAATCTTGCCATGTAGAGGTGTGGGGGGAGGGGGGACTCCTGAACGGTGTGGGGGAGGGGAGTGGAAAGCGGAGAGCAAGGGAAGGGTCCATGCCCTGGGCTCAGCACCACTCGGCCCCCTGCCCTCCCCCACAGCTGGGGCTGAGACTGCAGGGGCGGGGACAACTGACTTTGCAATGGGATTTTCTCACTAATCCCCCGGGGCCTCCCTTGATTGGCTCAGTTAGACACCGGGCTATGGGTCAGACAGACACAGCAACGGAGCCCCCAGGGGAGCCTTGTGTCCCCCCCCGCCCCGCCTCCGAGCTGATTACAGAGAGCACATCCGGGATGAGCTCCCCCCTGCCTGGTCTGGGACAGACCCACAGGCAGCATCGGAGGAGGTACTGGCACTGCCCCCAATTCTCCCCACAGGAACTGGCACAGCCCCATCTGCCACTGCACGGCCCTTCTCTCACCCCATAGAACCAGCACAGTCCCTACCCCCATAAGAACCAGCACACCCCCATCTGCCACAGCATGCCCCCCCCACCTCCGTAGGAACCAGCACAGCTCCCACTCACCATCTTCTCCACAGGGACAGGAACTATCCCCCTCCTCCACAGCCCAGCCCCTCATAGAGCCCAGCACAGCTCTGCCCCTCTGCTGCAACTGCCACCCTTCCCACACAGCAGAGACCAGCACTGCTGCCCCCGCCGGCCCCACCCCCAGGGTGGGGGTGACACAGTGCCTAGGGGCAGTGCAGGGGTGACACTCCCTGGCCTGGGCCATCCAGGAGGTCGGCCAAGAACCTTTGAAGGCCCCTTCTGGCCTTAATGTGTGTGAATGAACCTACTACTCCCTCCACTCTCCACCCACCCAGCCTGCATGCTCACCCCCGCCCCCGTCTATCCGTCCACCCGCCTTCCCATCCCACACACTCAGCGGCAGGGACTGGGGGGGTTGCTGCATCTCTCTGTATGGGTGAGGGGTGGAGCTGGCAGGAGGGGGAGGAGCTGTCAAGATGAGTGCAGGGGTGACCCCTGTGGGGTGGAGCCCCCTGCTCCCAGGGTGGGACAGGCAGGCCCTACTCACTCCCCGTGAGTGCCTTCTATCAGGGAACAGCCCAGGTGGGAGCTGACCCATCCCTGCCTCACCCCACAGCCCAGGGGCACAGGCAGCTGAGCTGTGCCAGGTATGGCGGGAGCTGTGTGTGCGGGAACACCAGGCGCGGGACCGGAACCGCCAGCTGCTACAGGACTTTGGGCACCTGGAGACCCAGCTGGGGCTGCTCTGGGCCAGGACAGATGCTATCAGGAGGAGGAAGGTGAGATGGACTCAGCACAAGGACATCGTGCTGAGCGGGCTGATCCCAGAGACCCCCACCCGGGGACAGTCAGACTTGGGCCAGGGACAGCGCCCCAGGAGAAATAGACTGAGTCAGGACTCCTGGCTTCAAGCCCATGTTCTCAGAGGGGAGTGGGGCCTAGTGGGTAGAGTGGGGGGGAGGGGTGAACTCCTGGGTTCTCTCTCCCGAAAAGAGGATGGTTTAACACCACCAGTGCAGAGAGTGGGTGGACGTCAGTAGCTCCGTGGAGCAGGAGAGGATGCTGAGAGGCCGGGGAAGGAATTCAGCCCTGGGGATCCAGATGGGGCCTGTGGAACAACCAAGGGCAGAGGCTCACATCCCTGCCTTGCTCATCTCAGGTGGACTATGACGAATTTCTGCAGCGGCTGCTTCTTCACCCGAGGATGAAGGCAGGGAGACCTGGATGGGTCCCTCGGCGCCAGGTAGACACAGAGACACAGTCTAGTCACACTACACCTCCTGGGTGAGAGGCAGTTGGCACCGGAGCGTTGGGGCACTGGGGCCAGCACTGAGTGGGAGGGGGAAAGTGCCCCCGCCCCTCCCTGCAGCCCCTTCCTCCTCCACACAGTTCTTGGGTTCTCCCCCTCAGCACCGGCCTTCGCGTGAGCTCTGCCTTGAAGCATGACCCAGATACTCGGTTGATTTCTCTTCCTGCTCTCCCCAGGACTGGGTCTCCCCCTGGACGCTGGACCTGCCTCTGCGCTCACGCTCTGGGAGACACCTCCCTGGCCCCATGCTGTGGATGGACCATCTGCAGTATCGGACCTTGGGGCCTCATCCTGTCTCCCCCACACTGTCCCCAGAGCCTGTTGCCTTCCTTGCATCCACAGGGGCAGGTGGGGCTGGGCCCATGAAGGGTAAGGAGATTGGCACAGAACAGTGTCAGGGCTACTCAGCCTGGAAGCCTGCCCAGACTCCTGGGTCCAGTCTTGAGAAGTGGGGAGTCCAGAGGGGAGCACAGGTGGGACGGGCATGCAGAGGGTGGAGCACATCCCTGAGTACAGTCCCCACTTAGGACCCCTCCTTGGTGCCCCATTTCAATGTGTCTTCACTGCAGGCACCAAGTTAATCAGGGGTCAGCTCCCTGTGCGGTTGGATACTCGTTGGGTCCAAACTGAGCTAGAGTTACCTCGGCACCGTGTCCCACAGCCCCTGGGCCCTCCTCCCAGCCATCTCTATGGGGGGGAGGCACCAACTGTCCCAAGGGCAAGCCTGCTGGACCTGAGGGCTGAGCCCAGCCATGGGCATTTCACCCCCCACATGGGTTCGCCCAGAGGCCTTCTCCTGCTGAGCCTCAGGTCTATCCGTGCCCCCGAAGGCTGGGGGAACTGATCTTCCCTCCAATGGCGCAGATCCCAGTCAGTTACACCCCATAGACCTGACCCGCAAGCAGCTTGCCTGCCCACTCGTGCCCTATTCAGCTATAGCCTTGCACCTCAGGTCTTTAGGATCCCTCGACAGGAGCCAACCTCCTCAGGAGTCAACCATTCCCCCCAGGTCAGATTTGCCCTAAGCCCCCAAGTGACTCTCTTGTGCGACCTCAACTTGGGCCAGTCTCCATCTTTGTTTTCTTCTCCGAGCCAGGCCAACTCTCTGTGATCTCATCTGCCAAACAGCCCGTGCTACATGGGTCCTGATCCACTGACCACAGCCCGAGCTCACGTGAGCAGATTCCACAGAACCGGTCTGGCCGCGCCCCCAGGTCTGACAAAACGCAGTGACACCTGCCCCTTTGGGGCAATATCTCCCATCAGAGTGGCAACCCTGTATACATCCCCGGGGGCTGCTGCCCGCCCCAGATCCTTCTCCTGCGATGAGCCTCAGAGTCCCACCTGTGCTCCCCTCTGGACTTCCCACTTCTCAAGACAGGACCCAGTTTACACATAAGCAGTAAGGCCTTTCGGAACCGTCCCTAGACCCCAGTATGGGCCCCGCCATCTGACCATACAGCCCAAGGCTGGGACCTGGTGAGGGGGTGAGAGAGCGGAGCCTGCTTCAGATGGCAAGGCAGGAGGGAGGTGGAAGCACATACGGGGTCTGAGCTCAGCCCACACACTGACAAACAGGGGCCTGGAGCCCGGAGGAGTCGGAGAGCTGTGGGACTCGCCCTGGGAAAGGCTCAGTTTGGGGTTTGGCAGAGAAATAGCGGTCCTCCCAGGAGAAGGGGTAAGGGCCAGGGCAATGAAGCCTTGCAGCTCAGTGATAGGGTGACTTAGGGGGCTCTGTGGGGTGGCAAGGCTTGGGGGGAAGATTTGGGGGAGCACGGGTGGGGGGAGGAGGCTCTGTGCTACAAGTGAGCTGCTTGGGGCCTTTGCCTCTCTCCAGGGCCTGGAACAGTTGCTGTAGCACGGATCTGGGAAGGGATCAGGCACTTCGCTGGGCAGCCCTGGCCCTGGCCATGCCCAGCCTGTGCCAGCAGCAGTCCCCTCTCTTCCAGGGACCCATCCCCAGCCCACACAGACCAGAACACGTGCAGGAGCTGGGACGCACACTGAGGATGCCACCAGCTCTGGGCTGAGGCACCGACACCAGGCAGCTAACAAGGCCCCTAGCAGGCTGCTGTGGAGAGAAGCCTGGGAGCAGGACAGCGCCGAGACAGCCCGTGAGAAGCCCTGGGACAGGTACCTTCCTGGAATCCCCCCAAGGTCCCCATCCATTGAAGAGAACCCCTGGGAATGGTGCATCACCACCCATCCCAATATGCAGCCACCTTTGCGACGAGGTGCGGGGGTTGTTTATACAGGGATCCCTCGCCCTGCACTGAGATGCAGCTGGCTCTGGGGTGGGGCACCGGGGCTGTTTATACAGAGATCCCTTGCCTGGTGCTGGAATTGCAGACATCGCTGAGGTGGAGCACTGGGGCTGTTTGTACAGGGATCCCTCACTTTATGCTGAGATGCAGGTGTCTCTGGGGTGGGCCACAGGACTTGTGCCTAGTGGTCTCATCCTGTGCTCAGACTCTGTCTCTCTTTCTCATCCCTAGGGTCCCACGCTTGTGGTGCAAGGAGAAGCCAGGAAGAGATACCGCAGTCCTGGATCAGTGGGGGAGCTGGCGCCAGGAGCCATGGGGGGAGCAGGCAGGGGGTGACAGGCAAGAAGAGTCTCTGGGGAAGCCAAGGCGGAGGCTGAGTGTCAGAGTGAGACAGCCTGGGGGGAACAGGGATCGCGGAGAAGCAGCGCAGCTGAAGGGAGAGAGAGGACAGGTTCCCATCCAGGGGGTAGGGCAGCTGGAGCGAGGGAAGGGAGGGGAGGGACGCTCAGCCATGGGGCAGACACAGAAGGAGGAGGAGGAGCAAGGTCTGGCAGTGGGGTTGGGGGGCCAAGAGAGGGAGGAGGAGGAGGGGAACAAAGGCCTGGTGGGGAGGCAGAGAGGCCAGGAAGCAGGGGAGAAGGATGAGGAGGGCAATGGGGAGGAAGACTCTGGAGGGGCAGGAGAGGAGGGGGAGGCAGAGGGGAGGGGAAGCAAGGAAGGCTCCGATTTGGAGCATGTCCGGGCATCAGCAAACGTGGGGGAAGATGAGGAAGGCCGGGTGAAGAGTTGGGGCCAGGAAGAGGAAGGTCTGGCAGGAGGTCAGGGGAGCAAGGAAGAGGAAGGCTTGATATGCAGGCAGAAAGGCCAACAGGGTGGTGAGGATGAGGAGATGGAGGGTGAGGAAGGCCTAGCAGGTGGGCAGGGGAGTGAGGAGAAGGAGGAGGGCAGCGAGGAGGAGGAAGGCCTGTCGAAGGAGTTGGAAGGCCAGGGGGAGACTGAGGAAGAAGAGGGAGGTCTGGTAAGGTGGTGGGGTCAGGAGCAGGGTGAGGAGGAAGAGAGCAGCGATGAGGAGGAAGGGCTGGGGGACCAGGATGAGGCCAAGGAGGAGGAGAGTGAGGAGGAAGATGAAGGTCTGGTAGGGCGGGGTGGCCAGGAGCAAGGTGAGGAGGAGGAGAGCAGAGAGGAGGAGGAAGGGCTGAGGGACCAGGATGGGGCCAAGGAGGAGGAGAGTGAGGAAGGCAGCAAGGAGGAAGAGGGCCTGGTGGGGAGGGGGGCCCAGGAGCAGCGTGAGGAGGAGGAGGGCAGTGAGGAGGAGGAAGGCCTGCAGGGGCAGCAAGGGGGTCATGAGGGAAGAGAGGAGGAGGAGGGCAGCGAGGGCCTGGCAGTGCGGGGGACAGAAGGCCACATGCAGGAGGAAGAGGATACAGACAGTGACTTGGTGCTGGGTGCCCTGGGAGCCGGTGCCCAGGAGTGTCCAGGCAGTGCTGAGCAGAGGTGAGTCCTCTTCTTACCCTTCCCCCTGGGCCACGAGTCCTGCTGAATCCTCCCCTTTAACCTGTCTCCCCATCTCATTTTAGGAGCCATGGCAGAGAGACCCCCGCTTGGAACAGCCGCACCCCAGAGCCCCCACAGAGTGAGTGCAGAGGCTGGTATCCCCCCACTCGGCATCCCTCATTTAGACCCACAGCCCATCGAGTCCAGAGCCCAACCACCACCAGTTCTGACCGCTGGGCCCGGCCAGCCTGGCATCCCCCCTCGGTCCAACCCCTGGGCCCGGCCAGCCTGGCATCCCCCCTCGGTCCGACCCCTGGGCTAGGATTGCCCACTTTCCGATTGCAGAAAGCCAAACACCCTTTCCCTGCCCCTGCCTCGCTCCATCTCTGAGGGCCCAACCCCGCTCACTTCATTCCCCCGCTCCCTCTGTCGCTTGCTCTCCCCCACCCTCACTCACTTGTTCATTCTCACTGGGCTGGGCAGAGGGCTGGGGTGCGAGAGAGGGCTCAGGACTGGGGCAGAGGGTTGGGGTACAGGAGAGAATGTAGGAAGGGGTTTGGAGTGTGGGCTCATGGCTGTGGCAGGGATTGGGGTGCAGAGAGGAAGTGGGGTGCAGGCTTTGGGCGGCACTTACCTTAGATGGCTCCTGGAAGCAGCTGGCATTTCTCTCCGGCTCCTAGACAAAGGCGCAGTCAGGGGGCTCTGCATGCTGCCCCTGTCTGCAGGCACACCCCCACCCTTATAGCTCCCATTGGCCATGGTTCCCGGCCAATGGGAGCTGCACAACTGGCCCCCCAGGGCAGGGGCAGTGTGCGGAGCCTTGTGGCTGTGCCTCTGCCTAGGAGCCGGAGAGAAATACCAGCTGCTTCCAGGAGATGCACGGAACCAGGGCAGGCAGGTAGCCCCTCTGCGCCACTGACCAGACTTTTAACATCCCAGACAGCAGTACTGATCAGAGCTGCCAGGATCCCTTTTCGACCAGGAGTTGCGGTTGAAAACTGGACACCTTGCAAACCTAACCTGGGCCCTGCCAGTCTGGTATTTCCCCCTGATTAGATCTAAGGTCCCTCCTCAGCCTTATAGTCCCCTCCCCCGCCCCCCTCTTTTGTCCCAACGCTATGCCTTGCCCAGCCCCTCCCACCCCACCGAGAATTTCAGCTTCCGCATCTCCTACTGCAGATCTAGGACAGGATTCAAGCTGGGAGGAGGAGGAAGAGGAAGAAGCAGAGAGTGAAGGGGATGAGGACATAGAAGCTGCTTTGGCTCCCCAAGAAAATGCAACAGATTCAAGGTGGGGATCGACCATGTATCCTGTGTTCCCCATGTCTGAGTGTGGCCGAAGGGGCGCTGTGCTACAGGGAGCAGGACAGGTGCTCCATAGGGGTGCTTGCCCTTGGCAGTCAGTGCTGAACCTTAGGGGGTGCTGTGCTGCAAGAAGTGGGGTGGGAACTCAATAGGGCGCACTCTCAACTTACAGCCAGTGTGATCGGCTACACCGAGGTACCTAGAGGCTGGAGCAGAGGCAGAGAATTTCTGTCCCTTTTCCAGCCCAGGCTAATGAAAACGCCCTGATCCCAGAGTGCCCACTACTCGCCCAAGGCTGAATGGCAGCCACACAGATTTCTCTGCCAGGGGAGACGCCTGTGGCTGCAGACTGGGTGTGCGGTCTGGCCCATGCTCCCCCATGTGTCAGAGGCCCTGTCTGGCCTACAGTCCATGGGGCGGCCCCTCAGTGTGGCTTTGCAGCAGGCCTCCACCACAGGGGAGGGGCTGGGCAGAAAGCAAAAGCCAGGCCAACCCTGCCCCCAGCTCAGCTAAACACGATTCCGAGTACAAGAAGAGAGGTCTAGTGGTTAGATCGGGGGGCTGAGAACCAGGACTCCTGGGTTCTAGCCCCAGCTCTAGTAGGGAAGTGGAGTCTGGTGGGAGCAGGTGGACTCCAGGGTTCTGCCCTTGGCACTGAGTGGATAAATAATGGTGGACTATGGAACAAGTTACCTCCCAAGGAACTAAGCATTGTCAGCCTGCTCTGATATAAACACAGAGCAGCATGGTGTTTACACCACACTCCACCAGACCCATCCAGGTAACTGCACACACATTCCTCCTGCCAGGGGAGGGAAGGGGAGGCAAAGCGTCGCCTGGGGACCAACCTCCGTGCCCGTCTGGGAGCAGACCTGATACCGTGGTGATGGACGTGGGGTCAGAATAGCTGGCTTGGCTCTCGGCGGAAGCTGGGTGCTGAGCCCTTGCTGTGGTCTGCCCTTTGCAGGGTGGAGAGGAGAACGTCGGAGAGCCATGAGTGGAGGAGAGGCAGCCAGAGGAGTCCCCGCTTGGAGGAAGGGTCGAGGAAAGTCAAGGTGGTTGAGGCGCTGCCTGCCAGCAACACCCAGTGGCCAGGGTACGATGGGCAAAAGACGGGGAAGGTTCTGTAGGCAAAGTCCAGACCAGCTCTTCCCTCCTCCCAGGGGGATGAACTGGAGTCTTTCCAGGGAATCCAGTTCAATGGTTGGTGATGGGACCTGGGGCCTTTCCCTTCTAGAGGACACCTGCTCTGATCTGGCCCCAGAGGGAGGGTGCGACATACTGGTGAGACCAGTGAGGGGTTGCCATGCAACCTTGGGTCTCTTACAATACGTTGCTGCAACAGGTCTCATCTGGGTTGCTCACAAAGAGCCTTCCAGCATACAGATCACACCCTGGCTGTCCGTGGGTAACTGCAGCCTCCAGCCATGCTTGGGTTGCACTCTGGCTTTTATCAGCCTCAGTTACCTCTGTCGGGTGACCCCAAGACACTCCTAATCCCAGATCCCCAACCCCACCCCCCAGAATGTCTGTCCTGTACTGCCCAGCCCTTTCCCAGACAGTCCAAATATATTAAGTCCGTTATTCCTTTAAGGGAGTGATATACACACAGCTTGCCTCCTGTATGGAGTTATCCAGACACTTCAACTTAAACATACTGGATTAGATACAACAATAAAACATGTTTATTAATTACAAAGAGATTTTAAGTGAGTCTGAGCAATGAGGCATAAGAGTCAGAAATGGTTACAAGAAAAATAAAGAGAAAACGTTTTCTAGTGCCGAACGTAACCAACTATATGAAGCAGAATTTCTCACCATGTGTTTCCAACGGCATTAGTGACCTAACTCTTCGGACCAGGACCCCTTGGAGGGTTGCCAACATCTGCCCCCATGCCCAACAACTGGTTCCTTTGTCTTCTCAGGTGGGGAGAATGAGATAGGGAGGGTGGTTAGTGGTGGTGGGGTTTGCCCCCCCTTCTTTAAGTTTCTGTCCTGCTTTGAAAAACATTTCCAGCTGAGAGCCAGGAGCCGGGGACTGGTGGAGGAAGGAGGAAGGAAACCTCAGGCTGTTTCTTAAGATGCAGATCTTAGTCCCTGTCTCCCTTTCTTGTGATAACCCATCAGCTTCTTTGTTGATGCCTGCCTGGGGTGTTGGTTTACAGCAGTGCAGCTGCACTGATGGCTGTGAGCTCTCCAATGTAGCTGCTCTACGCTGACGGGAGAGAGCTCTCCCGCGCAGCGGTAGCCACGTCTGCAGGAGAAGCTGAGTGACCCACTGAGTGACATAAGTTATGCCGACACAAGCTGTAGTGTACACATAGCCTTTGTCTTTGAGAAATTGTTTTAGCCACTCCCCAGACTTAACTGGGAAACACACTTGTGATTTCAGCTTATGTTCATAACTATACACATAATGTTACTGCATGCATTTCACCTTGATATTACTGATCAGCAAGCTATGAGGCAATCCATGTACAAATATTATTGCAATAGTGTGTAGGGTGTGAATACAGGGGTGCACTCCATCATAGTGGGGGAGACTGGGTGGCTCAGGGACAGGGAATGGGATCTAGGGCCTTTTCCCTTTAGGAGTCAGTGGCTTCTGTCTGGATCCTCATACATATGAGATAAGTTTACCAGGTCTCCACCCAGTCCATAGGAGAGCAGACTCACGCCTTCTCCTGGGGTGGGGGTGGGGGATAATTAACCCCATGTGAATTTGCTGTCTGCTTGGGAAAGGGAAGTAATTGATTAATGAAGTACGTGAAACGGGGGGACCATGCAGTCAGGGCATTTGTCTAATTTAAAGGGTCAGGGCATGAGGACCTGTCATGAGGTGTCCTTGAGTGTGGAGGGGGTGGGGAGCAGGCAGCCCCCAAAGAGTGGGGAAGGTTGGCCTCATTCCCATGGTACTTAGTATAGCACAGGCCCCTCCCTTGGCCAGGGGGAAGGGACTGGATGGGCCACAGAACCTGGGATCCATCTGCCTTCAGAATGGTCCTCTAAGGGCAGGTAGAGGTGCCTCCAGCTGGGAGTTCCCTGACCTGTCTGTTTATGCTTCCTCCCGCAGGACACCGCCGCAGGGGCCTGCAGCTCGCAGTGTCACGGGTGAGGAGGTGTCCACTGACAGAAAGAAGTTAATATAGAGCCGGGAATAGAACCCAGGAGTCCTGGCTCCCAGCCTCCGCTGCCTAAGGCTGCCAGATCTGATTGCCCTTCAGAGCTGGGAGTAGAACCCAGGAGTCCTGGCCACCCCAGAACCCTGTGCTTTACCTGCACAGGGTTCTGGGGTGACTCGGAGAAGCAGGGAGCAGGCCTGGAAATGTTACTGAGGAAGGACCAGAGCCCGGATGACCAAGATGACTTCTATGACTGAGGGAGGGATCCAGCGCCCGCGGGTCCCAGTGAGACGGGGGCGATCTGGGACGGGAGATTCACCGTGCCTGGCCTTGGGGAGACCCAGAGACAGTGCTGTGAAGCCGGCCATCAGAGTGTGAGTGACGCATGGACTGAGGGATCCCCCTCACTCTCCAGCATTCAGTGTGTGACCCCATCCTGGGGCTGCCCCCCACCCCCTCCCCATGCAGCACCTCATGCATGCACCCACTCCCCCTCCTCGGAGCATGAGGGTGGCACATCAGGCAATAAACTCTCCCGGAAGGGAACTGAGTGGAGAGGCCAGGGGGGCAAAGGGGTCCAAGGTGAGCAGGGTGTTTATAATGCCCCATTGTGAGAGGGTGGGGAATCTCTCAGTCAGGGGCTGGGTCAGAGAAGCAGGGGAGACAGAGCGCACGGGGGGACTGAGGGCACTGGTTGAGACAAGCTGATTAATCGGGAGTGGGAGAGACGGGGCACTGGCGTGAATCTGGAGTCACTCCTGACTGCTAAGGATCAGGCCAGTGCCCATCTGTACTGCGGGGGATGGAATCTGACACCTGGGGCTCGCCAGCATTGGTGCCAGTGCAGCTCAGCAACCCGGCTGCTGAGAGAGAGACGCTGTTGGGGGTGACCCAGCCTACGAGAGACAGCAGGGCTGGCAGGAGGTGCCCATGAGGAGAGGAGAGGGGAGGAAGGGCCTTGCGCTGGGCACAGAAAATGGCTCCGACCTGGACTTGGAGTCCCCTGGCCCCCGTATGGGTGGCCCTGCCCTGGGTCTGGGAGTGAAGCAGTGGCTGGGGCTCCCAGAGGTATCAGAGTCAGTGCAGGCAGCAGAGCTTGGGGTGGGAAGTAGGGGGATCAGACATGGCACCACCGCCTGTGGAAACGGGGCATAGTGGGCTTGCAAAGTGTTTGGGGCCAGATCTTCGGCTGGTGTAAAAAGAGCTAGAGGATTTATGCCTGCTAAGGATCTGGCCCTTTAACCCACCAAATGGCATTGAGCCTGGTTCTCCTGTCCCTTGGCAGCCAGGTAAATCAGGAGTGACCCCATCAATGTCTATGCGGTTACACCAGAGTGAAACCAATGTTAGTGGGAGAAGTCTCAGTGCCACTGGATGGAAACAGTAAATTTTCCTCTGAGGTGCAATTAAAGGGAACCACGAGTTGGGCAGTGTGGTTGCAGCACCTTAGAACTTGCAATGCTAAAACAATTTGCTCCCGCCATTTGCTCTCCTGCTGCTCAGGACCACTCAGACTTTCCTATGAAAGTCCCTGACGCTGGTGGAAGGTTTTCCAGAACAATGTTTTTCCAGCAAAAAATGGTTTTGTGACTAAACGATAATCCCATTCTTTCCTCTCCCTTCATAAAACATCTGTTTTTGTAACATTTCGGGGAGAAAACCTGTAATCTGTAAATTTCAACCAGAAAAAAAGGTGTATGGGTTTTTTCGGGGGAGAGGAGGGAAAATTAGTTTGCCAAGCAGCCTTCCTAGTTACTTTAAGGAAGGCCAACAAATATTCCAGAGTTTCTATGTGTGGAGGAGAGACCCCATGTTGCTGATTTTATTGTGAGTTTCGTGATATTTGCTTTTTCCCTTAAAGCCCCAGTGCCCAGACTCTCAGCATTATTGAAGAATCTTAACTTTCATTAAAATAAGTAATTAAAAGTCAGCTCTTCTGATTGTGGAAAAAAGCTTGTCTTCAAGTGCCCTGTAGATTCAGAAATCCAAAGGCAAAGAAAAATGACCCCCCCCCCCACACATATGTATATACATTAAAAACAGATCTCATAATTTTTGAGATCTTCTCCTGGGTTTTCGGGGCAAACTTGTGAGTGTTTAGAGTTAGCGTTGCTGGAGACTGCCTCAGTATGGCGTGCACAAGGAATATGCCCTTTGGGGATCGAGCTCTGCATTTGCTACAAAGCCTGAAAAAAGGTGAGAGAAGTAATTTGGAACATCCTGGGTTACGGAAAAGGACTAGCACACTTGGATGGATTGAGCTGCTCTCAATCCAAAGTACTCAGCGTGTGTCTGTCTGTTTTGGGATAGGAACTACCAATCCCAGCACGCGCCTGTATCAACATATCGCGGGTGGGGGGACGACGGACTTCAGCTCCCAGCATACTCATGGGGGGGGGAAACCCATAACTCCCAGCATGCACTTGGGTAGCACAGGAAGGGCTAGTGAGAACTACAACTCCCAGCATGCGTTGGGCGTGCACGGGGACGGTCCATGGGGAACTACACTTCCCGGCATGCCATTGGTCGAGTCTCCTGCCCCAATATGTCTGCGCCCAGGCTGCGCTGAGAGTGGCGAGTGGACTTGATATTAGGGGCTGAGCCGCCAGGTGGGTTCTGGGGTGCGTGGGGCAATGGGGTAGGGAGGCTGAGGTGTGGGGAGTGGCCATGGGGCAGGAGCCAGGCAGCGGCCATGCGGTGGTGGGTCGCCAAGGAAGTTGAGCTGTATAGGGAGGGCGTGTGAGGGCTGAGCTGTATGGTTGGGGTGTACACGGATTTGGGGGTGGGGCTGAGCTGTATGGTTAGTGTGTATAGGAGTCATGGTAATGGGGGGCTGAGCTGCATGGTTAGGGTGTACAGGTGTATGGCTGTACGGTAGGGGTGGGGAGCACTAGGACCCTCAAGAAATAGTGGTTTCTAATGGTGATATAGCACAAATGACAGTTTTACCGGGCCCATGGCACCTCTTGGGTGGCAAAGCAGCCCTTCCTAGTGCCAGTGTGGTGGGTGCTAGACAGATCCTGCCAGGTCCCCAGTGCTCTCCCTTGGGGCTGGGTGCTGCTCCCTGTGACCTCCCCTGTACTCATCTCACAGCTGAGACTCACCATGTCAAAAATCTCCCGTACTGCCAAAGCTGCGAAGAAGGTCGATCCTGGGAGTGTCATCCGAATGATCATCCAGGCAGGGCAGGCCATGCCGGGGCCTCCCCTGGGCCCTGTCCTCGGGCAGGTAGGCGAAGCCCCTCGCTGGCTGTGTGATTGGGGGTGGTTGATGTGTTTAACAAGTGGTGTGGACTAATGAGATTTACTGCAAGGGCAGCAGGTGCTTCTGGGACAGTGATGCTTTAAATAATCCTCTCCCCAGGGTTCCTGCTGCCCTCTATGGCTACTCAAGGGGTGGGAACAGGGTTAGCCACTCTCACTCTGGGCTGCTCAAGGCTGTTGGAGCTGTGGTTCAAATTCTGCGGTTCGGGGTCTTTAGCCTCCTCCCATTTGCTGGCTGGATGCAGATGTCAGGGCAGCATCCCAGTTTATGGAAGGAGGATTTCCTCTTACACCTGTTACCAGGGGCACAGTGTTTATGGGCAGGAAGAGATCCAGCCTCTTCAGACATCTCTGGGAGATGCAGCTGGGGGTACAGAGCCCTTTAGGATTGTGGGGCTGTCCCTCTGTTGGCTCTTGTAGGGTGACTGGACCGCAAGTGTGAAAAATCGGGACGGGGTGGAGGGTAATAGGAGCCTATATAAGAAAAAGACCCAAAAATCGGGACTGTCCCTATAAAATTGGGACATATGGTCATCCTAGGCTCTTGAGCTCTCTGCAATTGAAGCATCTTCCCCCTTGGGATGGGGGGCAGAGAGATACTTCTCTGTTGAACGTTGTGTTGGGGTTCTGGTCCCATCAGGGTAGCCAGGCTGGGCATGGGGCACTCGCGAATCACAAGGGGTTGTCTTTCCTTCTGATGCCTGTGGAAAGAAACGGTTCAGGCTGGGAGTAGCCCCGGGGCAACTCTCCATGGTGGCTTTAGCTCTGAGAGAGAAGAAGGGTATCTCGGAGGCCTTCCTTGCTCTCCCCAGTGGGACAGCACCTCAGACTTGTGCTGCGAGGAACGAGTGTTGTAACTGATTCAGGTGATGACTTTCTGGGAAGTCTGGCGTCACGTTTGGATGAGATCACAGCTTGGTCGCTGATGGTAAGTGTGCTGATACAGCTGATTGGGACTCTCCAAGGTATCTGACTTGGTACCTCACGGCATTCTGACGAAACGCCTACGACTGGACAAAATCAATGCACCCCTATGAAAGGGGCTAGAAACTCAGTAGTGATCCCCTTGACTGTGTAAACGGGATTAGTGAGTATGAGCAGGGAGGGGATTTTGCCTTTGTACTGGTGAGCCCTGTACTAGTCCACATGCATTGCCATGTGTTGAAAACTCAGAGAGGGTGCAGAAAAGAGCCCCCCAGTGACCCAAAGGCTGGAGAATGTTTTGCGGGGAGAGGTTGTGTGAACTACATTGAATTAGCTTTTCCTGAACGAGGTTCTAAGGAGGCTTGGTCCCCCGCCCCGTCTCTCAGCCCTTCTGCGTGGGGTGGGGGCGGTTCTGGAGCAGGGAGCTCATGAATGTGACTGACCAAGACTGAGCAAGAGTCAAGGGCCTGGAGGTGATGCCTGGATCCAGTCCCACCGCTTAGAGCGAGCGCTGCCAGTGCCGGGCCTGCGTCTTGTCAAGTCTGCTGCTGCTGGGGCTCCGAGCTGTGTTCGGACAGTGGCTAGAGAGGGGCTGGGCTGGAATGGCTGGGAATGCCCCAGGCTGGAGCTGCCACTGCTTGTGCAAAGGTGGAGCCCTGAGGCACTGTTCTACTGGCACTGCCCGGGCACATGCTCGCTCTCCCCTCCCCCGACTGAGATCAGCCATCTTCATGCCGGGGCTGCTCAGAGGTTTCCACAGACCCATACTAAGAGACTCGCCCCCAAGCGCTCCCAGGCACAGGTAGGGGGGCTCTTAGCTGGGCGCTGAGGCCCACAAAGCAGCCACGACTCATCCATGGTCATGCAGGGAATCAGGGGCAGGGATTGCACCCCGGGGTCCTGAGTCCCAGCCCAGTGCACTCTCCCACCCCCTCCCCAAGACCATGCTGCCTCCTGGCACGGCAGGGCCCAGCCAGTGCGTGTCTGGCCCAGCAGCAGGGCACTTGGCCTCTCTGCTGGGAGTGTGGAGAGCCCGGCTGGGCTGCCTGCTCCCCTCCAACTGCTGCTGCCCCATGTGGTGCCCTGCTGTAACAGGGCCATGGGGTGACCCCACTGAATCCTGCCCCTCAAGTCCCGGCTCTGGAGAAGGGGCTGGGGGTTGCTGCAAAACCCACAGAAGGCTTTTGCTGTAAATATGAGCTGATAGCCCTGAGTCTCCTTCCCAGGAGCCAGCCAGTCCCCCTGGTTTGAGGCCAGATCAAGGACAGTGCCCTTTAGAAAAGAGAGTGTGGTTTACCCCCCCGCCCCCTCCCCCTGCTGCTGGGACAGTGGGCCCAGGGAAGGGGTCACAGCATCTCCCCACAGCAGGACTCGGGCACTTCCCAGACTAGTAGACAGCCAGGGACTGTGGAGCATTTGGCACTGGGGCTGTTTATGCAGGGATCTCTCACCTGGCGCAGAGAGGGACCTGGCTCTGGGGTGGGGTGTGAGTGCTGTTTATGCAGGGATCCCTTGCTCAGTGCTGAGATGCAGCCACCTCTGGGGTGGGGTTGTGTAAAAGCAGCACTGCACAGTAGTTCAGTGGGTGGCAGGAAGAACTGTTTGCTGACGCTGACTCACTTCCCTGTTGTGATGCTAAAGGGGTTGACGTTCTTTCCCCAGGGAGGGGAGAGGGGTCTAGATCATTAGAGGAGGGACGATTTCAGAGCAACATACTGACCTGAGCTTCCTGGTCCTCCCTGGGAGCAGGCCGGGCCTCGCTCCTCCCCCGCATCAGTCCGCGGCTTGGGCTCTGTCCTGTGGTCTGTGCTCCGCTCCCTGGCGTGGCTTCAAGCTGCGAGCCGGCCCCTGTGTCTGTTGGATGTTCCCTAATCCGCGGCCCTGGGTGCTGCTCCCTGCACAGCCTGGCCTGTGGGGAGGGGGTCAGAGCTTACCGTGTGTCCCCAGATCCTGTGAGCCTGACCTCATTGCACCCCAGTCCCCAAATCCCACATTGCCTCCCCACCCCATTGCTTCCTCATCTCCGTTCCCCAGCTCCTCCATGGCTTCCCCTCTACCCCAATGCTTCCTCACCCCCAATCGCCTCCCCACCCCATTGCTTCCTCATCCCTGGCCCCCAATCTCCCCA
>ML677372.1:2232858-2246102 GCA_007922305.1 Dermatemys mawii | reverse complement strand
CCCCACCCCATTGCTTCCTCATCCCTGGCCCCCAATCTCCCCATTGCCTCCTCATCCCCACTCCTCCCATTGCCTCCCCCTGCCCCATTGCTTCCTCCTCCCCTGGTCTCCAATCCCCCATTGCTTCCTCCTCTCCCAGCTCCTGACAGCTTGTTGCTTCCCACTGCCCATCTCGTGCAGAGCTCGGGGGCGTTCCCAGCCAGACCCCTGGGGGCAGGGCAGCCTGTTTCCCTCCCCCCTTACCCGCAGGTCCCATATGCAGGAGCGGCAGCGGCGTACATGTGTGAGTGCAGGGGGCGGGGCCTGAATCCCACGGGCGGGGGGGTCCTTGTGGCGCGGGGGTGGGGAGCGCGGGCTGCTCTCGGGGGGCGGGGAGATGGCGGGCTCTGGATTCGCTCGGGGCACGTCTAGGTGGGACGTGTGTGGTCTGGGTTCCCTGGGGAGCTCACAACTGCTCCGGGAGGCAGCGAGCGCTGCTCTAATTCAGCATTATTTGGCCTGGTCATTAGTGAGAACTTCGTGTCACAGAAACTCGTCGCCCCAGATCCCGAGTCCCGCCTTCCCCCCGGATCAAGAGTCTCCTCCTAGCGCAGTAGCCTCAGTCCATGCCATCAAACAGGGACGGGGTTGGGGGGCATATACCATTGAAATGTTACCCCAGGGAGAGGACTGGCTGGCTCAGGTGTGGGGACTAGGAGACAGGCCCTTTCCCCTCTGGGGAGCACTGGCTGTGGATGGGGGATCCGAACCCCCTGACGGCATCCCTGCGTCTCTCCCCAGAGGGGCATCTCCATTGGGCAGTTCTGCAAGGACTTCAACGAACGAACCAAGGACATCAAGGAGGGGGTGCCGCTGCCCGTGCGCATTGAAGTCAAGGTGAGACCACCCCCAACCCTGCTGCCTATTTGCATTGATATCAGGAGGAGGCACCCGCCTACACACTGCCCTATCCTGCTCCACCCGTCACTGCTCCTCCGCAGTGGGGCAGGGTCTGCGTGGGGCAAGTTACTGGGGGTCTCCCTTGGGGCGCAGAGGGGTCTGGGCCACGTCTCCTCAGGCAGAACCCCAGTTTATGCCCCACCCCTTTGATGTGTTGCAGCCAGATAGAACCTACGAGATCCAGATCAACCAGCCCACGGCCTCCTATTTCCTCAAGGCAGCCGCCGGTATCGAGAAGGGGGCAGCACAGACTGGTGAGGAGATGAACAGGGTGGTGTAAACTCGGGGGGGCACAGACTGGTGGGGAGGGGCTTGTCACGGAGTCCCCGGGATGATGGTCTGGACCTGCTCCTTAAGAAGCCAGTCAGGACTCTGGGGGGAAGCTGCTTCTCCATAAACAGCCTGTCTCCAAGGCTAGGAGCTTCACAGCTTCCACCTTCCTGGGTCTGACCTCAGAGTATTCAGCACCTTCTGCCCCTCCGTGCGCTTCCCCCAGCGAGCCCGCCAGGCAGGGTCCTGGGGAAGCCTGTGGGTCTGCACCCCAACTCCACAGTCAGACGTGACTCTCAGCCAGCCAGTAACACAGAGGTTTATTAGATGACAGGTACATGGTCTAACACAGACCATGCAGCGAACGCGACCCCTCAGCTGGATCCATTTTGGGAGCCAGAGAGCCAGGCACCCTGCCTGTAGCTCTCTGCCTCTTCCCAGCCAGATCCAGACTGACCCTCACTCCATAGCTCCTCCCCTGCTTCCTTTGTCTCCTTCCCGGGCACGAGGTCAGGTGACCTCTTCCCCCCACCTGGAGTCAAGTTACAGCTTGAGGCATGGACACCTTCACACAATAGTCAGAGGAGCCATTGAGAGCATTTCTATTCCCTCACAGGGCTCACACAATACAGGAGCAGGGCCACACACAGTGGTGAGGACAGTCACCCTTTGCTCTGGGGGTGCCCAAGCTGCCCTCTGGGTTGAACCCCAGCTACCGCGTAGTGGGTGCCAGGCCTGTAGAGTGGCACCCACGGCCTCCCCCACTTCTCTGCTGCTGCTGATGCCCTGTGAACAGGTGTGGGGGGGAGGATTCAGCCCTACACACACCCTCTCGCGGATGGTCTGCAGCAAGAGCACCCCACAGAGAGAGCCTGTACGTTCCCTGGTGGCTGCTTCCAACATTTGAGCTCTGGGCACTAAATTGCATCTGACCATGGCACGTGGGGAGCTGCGGGTCAGGATGGAGGAGTCCTGTGGGAGGGCTGCAGGTTCGCTGGAGGGGCCCTGGGGGGCGTTGCCGGATGGGACAGGGGGCTGTGGATTGTGGGGGGGGATGCATGGGGTCCACAAGGGGTAGGGGAGCTGTGGGTCAGGATGCAAGGGGCTCCTGGGGGGGGGCTGTCATGGGGCCCCAGGGGTGGAACTAACAGGGCTCTGGCTGAACAGGGCACGAGGTTGCGGGTATGGTGACCCTGAAGCATCTGTACGAGATCGCTCTGGTGAAGTCCAAGAACTCCAACTTCGTGGTGCGGGACACGAGTCTGGAGAAGGTGGTGAAGTCTCTCATTGGCACCGCCAGAACCATGGGCATCAAGGTGGTGAGAGAGTGAGTACCCGCACAGAGCGTGGGAGGGGCAGGAGCCCTGGGGTCCCAGCTCTGGGGAAGTTGGCAGTCAGGATAGCTAAGTTCTCTGCCTGGCTCTGGGAGCCAAGGCTCCTGGGTTCTCTCCCCAGTCTGGGCAGGGAGTGGAATCTAGTGGTTAGAGCAGGTGGAGCTGGCTGGAGTCTAGTATGGGGATGGGGCTGGGAGTCAGGTCTCCCGTGTCAGGCAGGACTGACCCCTTTCTTCTCTCCCCCCCTGCCCCCCCAGCCTCAATGCAGAGGAATATGCCACGTTCCGGCAGCAGCGCGAGGAGGCCTTGGCGGTCGCGGCAGCAGAAGCCCAGGCAGCGGAATTGGCAGCGGCCACCAAGAATAAATGATCTCCAGGACACCCGGCTCCCTAGGGGACTGCAGGGCCAGCAAGTCCAGAGCCTACGTTCCTGGCCCCCAGGGTCAAAGCCCCACTCTGGGCATGGGGAGCTGGGGCATCCCGTCAGGAGCAGCATATCAGTCTGTCCATCCGTTCCCCCACCTCCACCCTGTTCCCCTATCCTGGCCATCTTTGTGCTATGGACTTGCCTCTATGGAGTATGGGAATTAGCCCCGCCCCCTGCCACAGGCCCCACCGCTCATATCCAGTTCTTTAGAATGTGCTGAATTGTTTTGATGCAATTAAAATCCCAATCCAATAACAACCTCCAGTGACACCTAACTGGGAGCAGTCTGTGTGTGCGGGGGTGAGGACCTTGGATATGGGGCCTTTCCTCTCTGAGGGGGTGACAGCTCAGATCCAGCCCCAGAGCGGGGAGACTGGCTGGCTCAGGAAGGGGATGAGGGGCAGGGAACAGGACATGGGGTTATTCCTTCATTTGTAGTTCAGACAGCTAGCGCTGCATGGGTTACACATGAGATAGCTCTTTGAAGATTTTATTTGGAACCCCAGGACTGGAAACTAGCTGCTTTATTAGTAATGCCACCTGCGATTCTAGAGAAGGGGAGGTTGCCATGTGCCAAGACATCTGGGGGACTGGCCCCGCTGTGGTTCTGTCAGATTGGAAAGTGGCAGAGAAGCCATTGTGTTCCAATATATGGACGTATTTCAGAGACCCCAAACCCAGTTGGAATGAACAAAACAAGGGCAAACAATCATCAAGGATCATAAATCCAACAGATCGTATTTTGGATGGGAAACATAAGTACCTTGTCCTGCCCCAGGGTCTCGGGTTACTGTATTAACTCAGGAAAGGGACTCAGGAGCGAGGTATGGGGCCAGTTATACAGGGAGCCTGAGACCTGGCCACCTTTGGGATGAGGCAAGGGGACTGTTTATACCAGGATCCCTCACCTGGTGCAGAGATGCAGCTGCCTCTGGGCTAGAGCACAGCAGCTGGGTAATATCTAGAGCATCATTTCACAAGATTTTAAGATGAGACATGAAGGGGAATCAAATCTCTATTTGAAACTAATAAGCAGGTGAATTACCTAGAGCTGGGACACGACGTGGTTGCTGGGGCAAACAGCCTGCCGTGGGCACCTCCGTGCACGCTTTCTTGACCGTGAGTTATCAGCATTAAGTGGTATCAATAGGAGCGGGAGAAGGGGAGCCCAGGACTGGGATTGCCAAGGGTGACAGGTTGGGATTGAGGGGCCTGGGGTAGAGAGAAAAATTGCTGTTTCCTGTTGTCCCCAGCAGGTGGCAGAGTTTATCCACGATTTGCATTGCTGCTGGCCTGGAGCGGGGCTTGGGGAGATGGTGGCTAACTTACTGCAGCATGGGGGCCCTGTTTGGGGCACTGCCAGGGCCATCCCAGGCCAACACCCCATGCTGGCCAAAAGCCCCCGCCCCCCAGCTAAAGAAGCAGCCTTTGCCCTTTACTTGAGCCAGACACAGGGTTACAGTGCCTTGAGCTGGACAGGAAGAAAAGGGGGGTGACTAAGGGGCAGGTGTGGGGTATGGGATATTGGGGTGGGGTGTGTGTGGATGGCGTGCAGGTATAGTGTGGGGGTATGTGGATATGACTAGGTTTTGGGGGTGCTGTGTAGGGAGTATGGGGATGGGGTGCAGTGTGTGTATGAGGGGTGTGGTAAGGGGAGTATGTGGCTGGACAGTGGGGGTGCAAGGTGTGGATAGGTGTGCAGTGGCAGGGGTGCAGATGTGAGGTGGAGCAATGTGGGGGGTCTGGACAGGGGTTCTGGGTGTATGTGGATGGGGTGCAGTGGAGGGTGAAATGGATGGCGTGGGATGTGGATGGGGTGCAGATGTGAGGTGGAGCAATGTCGGGGGTCTGGATGGGGGTTCAGGAGGGAGTGCGGTGGATGCAGTTTGTATGTGGGGGAGTGGATGGGGTTTCTGGCCAGTCTCATCCCTTCCCATTCACTCTCTGTCTGTGAGTGGCACCCCCAGCCCACCCAGCCACCGCAGCTCCCGACCCGGCCCTTGGCAGAGTGAGGCCCCATCCGGCCGGCTCAGGCCCCTCAGCGCTGGGGAGAGGGAGCTCGACACCCCAGGAACTGAGTCCTCTGGGGCAGCCAGCTGCAAGGAACCTCCCCACGCCACGCACACCCTGTTTCCTCCCTGAGGAGCTCAGCTCCGCTGGCCCTGGCCCCTCTTCCTGGGCTGAGTTAGTGCCCAAGGGGATGGAGTTTGTGTGGCACCTGGCTGGGAATGGGGCTGAGACCTGGCAAACTTGTTCCATGGGGGGGGGCAGCATGGCTGGATCAGAACAGGGCCGCCCGTAGAGGGGAAAGGCCCCGTATCCCAATCCCTCTGTCCTGGGGCTGGATCGGCAGGAGAGAGGGAGGAGTTGGGGGTCAGGGAGTGAGGGGAAGTGTTTAGTGGGGGGATAGGGAGGGACTGAGATGGGGAGCGTTTCCCCAGGGGGTGACTGCTCCCTGCTCGTTCCCCACCAAAGAACCCCACTCCCAAGAACTGATGGTTCCTCGCTTGTTGGTGCTGCCGCCGCCGTAGCAACATAAGTGTGTCTCTAGGAGACGGGTTCCTGTTGCTAGGGCTGCGTGGGCAAGGGATGGAGGGGAGGCTGCTGCAGAATGGTGGGGTGGGAGGTCAATCCCACATGGGGGGCTGTGCCCATTTACGCACACATCACCCCCTCCCCACCTAGAGACAGGGACCCCCCCATGCACATGGACTCCCCCCATGCACACAGAACCCCCTGAAGACATACAGTGCCCCATTCACACACAGTCCCCCCAGAGACATGTATCTCTGCCATGCATACATATCACTGCCATGCACACAACTTGCCCAGCCATAGATCACCCCCAAGTGCACACACCTCCCCAAAGACACAGATCCACCCCATCCCCACACATTCATGGACCTTCCATGCACATGAATGGCCCCTACACACCAGACCTCCAGGGAGAGATCCAGAGCTGTTACTCATGACTCCCTCCGCTTCCCATTTTGCTGGGCATGACCCTATTGCATAGGTCCTGGTGTGGTTGGGGTATGGTCTCTGCCCCACACCTACCCCTACCCTCTGTGCTGCCAAGCCAAATCTCTCCCCCAGCACCTGCTCTGAGGAACTGACCCCAACTGCATCCCAGAATGGAAACCTGCCCCCTTAGCTCAGAAGTGGGTGATACCAGGCCGGCTGGGCCCATGGGTCTGAGCGATGTGGGACGGGCTGTTGAGCTGAAGAAGCTGCACCCAGGGATCAGTGGGGAGAGCAAGAGGCCCCTCGGGATGCAGTGTGGGGAGTGAGGTCTGTGGGGGAGTGACCTGTGGGGAGATGTCAATGTGGGGTTTATGTGGGGATGAGGTATAGAGGTATGTGAGGTGCAGTGGGGTATCGGGAGGGGTTTGTGTGAGGGAGGGGTGTTGGGAGGCAGTGGGGTGGAGGGAGGAATCTGTGGGGGCAGTGGGGTGTAAAGGTATGTGGGGTGCAGTGGTTTGGAGGAAGGGGTTTGTGTGAGGAAGGGATCTGCGGGGGTGGGGTATAGAGGTCTGTGGGGGGCAGTGGGGAGGAAGGAGGGGTCTGTGGGGGTGGGGTGGAGGGGTCTGTGGGGGGCAGTGGACTGGCAGGAGGGATTTGTGTGAGGGAGGGGGTCTCTGGGTGGGGGATCAATGGGGAGGTGTGGTGGAGAGGTCTGGAGGGGCAGGAGAGGGGAGGGGGGGCTACTGTCACACCTTGCTCTGTTGTTGCAGTGAACAATCCCCCTGTACGCTGTTGCCATGGCGATGTGATGCAGGTGGGGAGCAGTGATGTCACAGCTGCATCTCTGCCTTTTGCCTATTTTGGCAGCGAAAAGCGGATTCTCCACCCCCCCCCCTTGCCCCCGCATCCCTCAGCCGTGGCCACAGGCTGGAAAGGGACTGAGAGCATGGGGCAATGTGTGGGGGGAGGTGAAGAGAATGAGCCACCCCTCCAGCTCGCCCATCCCTCCCAAAAAACCCTCCCTCCCGTGCTCGGTTGCTGTAGCCTGGTTCTGCTTCTCTCTTAGTCACCCTGGATCTAAAGCAAGGAGCAGCCCTGGGGTGCTGAGCTCTGAGGTCACTTATCGCTGGTGCTCTCCTTTTGCAGTCAGGGCTGACCGTAGTGCCCCAGTCCTGTCCTAGGGGTGCTGCGTGCGAGGAGTGGGAGGCGGTGCTCAACAGGAGACTCTGTCCTCACAGTCAGTCCTGGCCACAACACCCCGCAATTCTCCTTTTTTTATAGAGCATTTCTATGCAGCAGTCGGCCAAATGCTGTGTCACCCCCCCAGAAGCAGCTGCAAAGATCCCTGGATGAGCAGCCCTGCATCCCACCTGAGCAGTGGTCCCATCTCAGCTCCGAGTGCGGGATCCCTGCATAAACAGCCCCTGGACTCCCACCCCAGAGGTGGCTGCATCTCAGTGCTGAATGAGGGGTCTTTAAGTGCATGTATAAGCATAGTGCTTTGGGATTGGCAGGTACTGTTCAGGCCCTGGGAACCTGTTATACAATGGCTTGGAGCTGCGTGGCTCTCCTCATTGCTGCATCGGCGTGTTTGTGAGATACATTTAAACGTCTGTAGATTGCAGTCTGGCTTGACAGTGTCTATAAAAGTGAAGGTTGGTCCAGCACGATGCCAACACCCCAGGACTCGCAGGAAATTGTGCGTGGGGGGGGGGGGTTTAAAATAGATTCATTTCAGCCTCTGCTATTTTGCCTTTTATTTACTCCTTGTGTTTTCAAAAATAGCTCTGTGAACGGCTGGCGTTTGACTCAGAATTCCTCCCAGTTCGGATCTCAAAGCCCCTGACCAGCAAGTGAATGAGTCGTTTCCTCCAGCCCTGAGACGCAGCTGCCTCTGGAGTGCGACGGCTGTTTATACAGAGCCTCCTCCCCCCGGTGCTCAGATGCAGAGCCCTCTGGGGTGGGACACAGGGCTGTTTCTATAGGCATGCTCCCCTCCGGTGCTACGATACAGCCCTCACTGGGATGGGGTGCGGGGGCTGTTTATAAGGGAATCCCTTGCCCAGCGCTGAGCTGCTGACACCTGGCGTGGGGGTGGCAGATGTTTAGCAGCTCGCAGCTGCGGTAAAGGCTGCCCTAGAACAATATGGCATTGGAGGCACTGATCTCTTCCTCTTCCCCAGTCCCCTGGGTCAACCCCGGGAGCTCGCCTTGTCCAGTGGTGCCCTCCCCTCTCGAGCAGGCTCAAACGGTGCATCATTCCTGGGGAGGTGGAAAGTCTATAGCGTGTTCCTAGGCCTGGGAGGGTAGTGGGGGCTGGGAGCCAGGAGGTCTGGGTTTTGCTCCAGCCCTGGGAGGGGAGGAGGGCTAGTGGCTTCGAGCAGGGGGTTGGGGCCTAGAATGGGCCTGGTGGGAATGAAGAACCATCCCCCTAAAATCCTGAAACCCCGTTCTGCATTTGTAGTGAGAGGTCGATGTTGGGGGCGGCTGGATCTAACGTCCCACGCTGTGGGGGGGGCGCTAGCCAATCCCGCTGGCTCCAGCCCCCCCCCCCCCCTTTCGCACATTGGGTCTATAAAAAGCCTCCAGCCCCTCTGTATTGCGAAGCCTCTTGTGCTGGGAGGTGAAGCTGTGGGCGGGTCACCATGGCAACTGCTGAGATATTTTCGATGAAGAAGGGACCTTGGTAGATATTTTTCTCGCTCTCCCCTTCCGCGCCAGCGGGGGACGCAGGGGGACGTGAACGTTCAGAGCTATATAAAACTTGGGAGTGGGTCTAAAAATAGGAGTAAAGAGCCTTTTTTGGTGGGGTAAAGATGCCAATGGCAATTGGGAGGTGGGGAGCACAGTCCTTCAGCGAGCCACAGTAGACAGACTAAAGCAGGGGTATGTGATCCCCACTCTGCAGAGGGGTCTAGAACCCAGGAGTGCTGGCTTCCAGCACCCCTAGTCTAACCCACTAGCCCCCTGCCCCAGAACTGGGAGCAGAACCCATTGAGAACACTAACAGAAAACACACAGTCATGGTGCCCTAGGAATGATGGGCCCCAAAGCTCATTCCTAACCCCCTGAGCCAGCCAGTCCCTTTGCCTTGAAGCCAGACTGGTGCCAAGGTCTGGTAAAGGTGAAAGGCCTCATGTCCCATTCCCTGCCCCCCATAAGGCAGCTGGTCCCCCCCATATGGGGGGCCGATTGGATCCTGTGCCCTCTAAAGGAAAGCGACCCTCTACACCATTCTCTGTCCTCCTGAGCCAGTCTGTCCCCATCCCTGGGGCCTGACTGGTTCTGGTGCCCCCTAGAGGGGAACATCTATGTACCCCAGTTTGTGTCCCCCTGCACAAGCCAGCCCCCCATATCATGCAGGGGTTCCAAGTGAGATGAGGGATTGGCAGGCTGGACAAAGGAGTAGAAATGCTCCTTTTGTGTCATCAAAAGCAGCAGGTGGAAAGTGGCAAAGGGTGATTTTATTGAATCAGGTTAACACAAGGGCACCTCTCCATACATTCGCAGACCCTGCCACTGTCCCTCTTCCACCGCCCCCTTCACAACTTCCACTCACAGCCATTGTGTCTCTGCCCTTGCTCAACTAACGTGCGCTCCCACCAATCTGTCCCTCCCTGGGTTCTGACGCGGATGGGACGCTTGCAAGCTGCAGTTAGAAACAGTTACCTGGAAAATCATCCCCAGGGCTGGAGCGTCATTGGGACGGTCGCCGGCGCCTGATAAAAGGAGTCCGGAAACGAGGGCAGCTCCCAGGTAGAGCTAGCCAAGACCTAGGCGTGGGCCCTTTCCCTTCTAGGGGTGCCAGCCCTGATCCGGCCGGGGACTGGTGGCTCAGTGGGCAGGCAATGGGATATAGGGCCTTCCCCTGCTAGGGGGCACCAGCTCTGATCCAGTCCCCAGGCAGGGGGTCTGGCTGGCTGGGGAAGGGGATACAGGCCTGCCATTTCTAGGGTGCTACAAACATGTGTGGGTGTGGGGATAGCACCCTCTTTGTGCCTGTGTGGTGGCCTGTAATGGCCGGCATATGGGTATACGTCTGTGCGATGACTCAGATGCCAGTGTCTCTCGGGGTGTGTTGTATGTCAGTGCATAACAGCTTGTGTGTCAGTGTGTTACTACAGGTGGGTGCGTCGGTTCCTAGTGGGGCGTGTTGGTGTGTGTCACTCCACGTCCGTGCACAAGGACCATGCCTGTCCCTCGGCGTGAGCCCCAGTGTGTGACTAGGATAGAAGGCAGAGTCCCCCGTCCCGTTGCCAGCTGGCTGGCACTGCCTATTCCCTCCCACGGCCTGGCTGTGGCAGGGACTGGCTGTTACGGGGCTGACTCGCTGAGCCACTCACTAAATCACAGCGACGCCAGAGCTATTTTTAGCCTCCAGGTTTCTCTTTTTAGTTGCTTGATTCAGATCCTGAATGAAGCACCAGGTGGGGGGATGAAAGGACCCCGCAGGCGCCCAGAGCAGATGGGCTCAGGATCAGCAGCCCCACCCCTGGGCCCCTCTCTCCACATGGGGGTGACTCAGCTGTGATGCACTCTGAGTCATTTGGCTCCCAGATTCCAGCCACAGCTGAGGAGCAGACTAGCCAACCCTCCCCCCACCTGCCCACAGGGCCAGGCCAACCCCCCGCCCCATGCCCCCTGGGGCTGAGCTACTAGAGATGGGTACAGAGAGAGGATAGGACGTGGTTTTCAACTCACTGGGTGGGGGGGGGCTCTTCAGGGCAATAACACCCTGTCCAGTAGAAGGCAGCAGGCAGGGAAGGACTGAGGGCGGGTGGGGGGGAGCCTGCCAACACAGAAGCTCATATGGGTGGGGGGCTCCCAGCAGGGTTGGGTGGGGGGCCTGTGTTGGGACTTAGAGGGCAGAGAGTTAAAAGTGGCACTTGTGGGGGTGGGGCTCTTTCTCTCAGGCTAAAATGGCTCCTGGGATCCCGGCCCTGGGACTCCACGGCCGATGGTGGGTGGAGCCTGCCCTTTCCATGGCGAGAAGAAGAGAGGGAATGAGGTACATGGCCTTTCCCCTCTAGGCAGCGCTGGCTGCAGCCTGGGGGGACTGGCTGGGGGTAGGTTTCTGGAAATGGGACATAGGGCCTTTCCCCTCTAGGGACACCAGCTATGATCCAACTCCCGAGCAGGGGGGAGTGGCTGGCTAAGGGGAGCTGGGTTGTGGGAGTTGAGCCGAGGGGCTGAACAGGCCACAGCGCCCAAACTCTGGGCAGATGGTCATGGGGTCTTGCTTTGGCACTGCGCGTGGTTGGAGACCTTTCCCGGGATGCCGAATGCTGCTCCGGTGTCAGTAGGGTTTTAAGGTCTCCTTGTACCAGCCCCAATCCAATAGCTGGCTGCCCAGCCTAGGCCCAGGCCCATCCCTGCTGGTGCAAAGTGATGACCCGCAGGGAACCCACTGATCCCCAGCACAAGATCTGGTCCTGCCGCTTGACCCAGAGCCATGTGGCCGTACCAACACCACAGTGGGCCCTGAGGTATGTTCCCAGAGCCTGTCCCACAGCACATCAGCATCCGGAGCTCCCAGCCACTGCTCCTGAGTCACTCACTCACCCTCTGGAGGGACTGGGCTGGGACCAGCTCGCACATGTGACTCCTCCCCTTGCCCTCACCCTGCATAATAAGAAGAGAAGAGATTAAGCTCAAGTGCCCTGTGCTTCAATTTCAGTGCAGTAGCTGTATGGGTAGTGTCTGGTATATAGAGCAGGGAGCCAGGGGGTCAGGACTCCTGGGTTCTATCCCCAGCTATATGTGGGAAGTGGAGTCTAGGGCATTACAGCAGAGGAGCTGGGGGTGGGGGTCAGGATATCTGGGTTCTATCCTCAGCTGTGAGTGGGGAGTGGAGTCTAGGGCATTACAGCAGGGGAGCTGGGGGTGGGGGTCAGGATACCTGGGTTCTATCCTGAGTGGGGAGTGGAGTCTAGAGCATTAAGCAGGGGAGCTGGGGGGCTGTTCAGGACACCTGGGTTCTATCCCCAGCTGTGAATAGGGAGTGGAGTCTAGGGCACTACAGCAGGGGAGCTGGGCCGGGGGGTTCAGGACACCTGGGTTCTATCCCAGGGTCATTCCATTTACCAAAGTGCTGTTTACTTGCCAGACATCCTTGATGTGCCTTCTCCTAAAGTCAGAGACTCCCAAAAATAGATTTTCTCAGCCTAGGGTGGCAGCAGCCATGCGGCATTGGCAGGGCGCTGGCTGCCTCTCCTGGTGCTCAGCTCTTTCCTTTTATAGGAGTTAAGGCTTCGGGTCCACCCCCACAATCCAAAGACTCTTTTCTAATTCATGATGCGCCCACTCAGCTCGGAGCTGAGCTGGGTTCCGCTGCGAGGGCACAGCCCTAGATAACAGGCTGACGTCGGTGCTGCAAGCCAAAAACAGAAAAAAGCTCCCTTTGTGTCTATTTATAGCATCACATTCCTAAAGGATAGAAAGCTGGGGGCTGTCTTCCCACAACTCAGATCAATGGCGTCCTATAATACACCCAAGGAATCTGACTCCCAGCCCTCTCCCTCCCCACCCCGAATTCTGACCACTAGATCCCACACTGCTCACAGACACAGATGCTAGAACAAGGGGCTAACCCATTAGACCCCTCTCCCCTCCCAAATCCAGGGATAGAACCCAGGAATCCTGGCTCCCAGCTTCCACTGCTCTTACCCCACTAGATACCCCTTCCCTTGTTCTAGTGGATTACAGCAGGGTGGGCTGGAAGCCCTAGGACTCCTGGGTTCTGTTGGTAGCTCTGGAAATGTCAGGTTTAACTAAACTACCATCTTAAAACACAAAAAAGTGGAGAAATTCTGCAATAGGCTCGAATCCCCAGAGGACCCCATCCCTGCACAGGGAATTCACTGAGACTCGCTGTTGTACATTGCACAATGGCAGTGAACAGACCATTTGAGAAACTAGAAACAGGATCTTTCCCTCAAAAGGTAGCTTTGGAAAGTTGTATCATTCCTTACATTGCCTAACTAAGGAAAGGGGTGTAGAACAACCCATATACAGCAGCCCCCAGTGGGTGCTAAGGGGCTGTGGGTGCCCCAGTTCCCTGCAGCATTAGAAATCAAACAAGTGTGCTATTTGCTGTGAGAGATTTTCAAAAACAGGTGCAAAGGTTTTCTGGGCAGCAAAGGGTTATTCAGCTCTGTACTTTCTTTCCTAATATGGAAGACGGGATTATGCAAAACCTAGCTACCCAATTTAGGTTACTCCATAGAGAGTGGTGCTTCAGCTCTGTCACTTTGCATTACGCATGCACACACACACACACACACACATGCATACGCGTGCACACACACACAC
>ML677372.1:2182958-2232848 GCA_007922305.1 Dermatemys mawii | reverse complement strand
CACACACACACATGCATACGCGTGCACACACACACACACACACACACTCTCCCCCTCTCTCTGGTGTGGGACTTCTTTGGGCTTTTCAGAAGTTGGCTTTATATTTGTCCTGTTTGAGGAAAACATTATTTTAATGGCACTAAGATTAGCAAAAGCAACCCCCCAAAACTTGCCCAGCATTGCACCATGAAAATGCTCTTAACTTCTGGAGAGACATGCTACCTGGATGGGGTGAGGTGAGTGGGCTTAATTCAAGGCCTCTGTATGGAAAGGAAAAGAAAACACCTGCAGCCATCAAAAGGAGTTAGTTGTTCACAGATCAAAAAGATACTTTTGAGGAATGTCTCATATATTCCTTGAGACAATGTTTGCATATTTTAGATAGATGGTATGGGAGTGGGTGGATGGTATAGGGATGGATAGCTAAGGGAGGTAGAGAGATGGCATGGAGATCTACAAATAGCTGGCTAGCTGGAATGAGGATGGATATATAGAGGGGTAGATAGATGAAAGGGGGATGGATGAATGGATGGATAAAATGGTAGATAGATGGAATGGGGGTTGGATGGATGGATAGAATGGTAGGTAGATGGAAATGGGATGGATGGATAAAGGGGTAAATACAAAACTACTTAAATCCCAGGCAGACTGCAAAGAGCTCCAAAAGGATCTCACAAAACTGGGTGACTGGGCAACAAAATGGCAGATGAAATTCAATGTTGATAAATGCAAAGTAATGCACATTGGAAAACATAATCCTAACTATATAAATAAAATGATGGAGTCTAAATGAGCTGTTACCATTCAAGAAAGAAATAGTGGTGTCATTGAGAAGAGTTCACTGAAAACATTCACTCAATATGCAGCGGCTGTCAAAAAAGTGAACAGAATGTTGGGAATCATTAAGAAAAGGATAGATAATAAGAGACAAAATATCATATTGCCTCTATATAAATCCAGGGTGTGCTCACATCTTGAATACTGTGGGCAGATGTGGTCCCCACATCTCAAAAAAGATAGATTGGAATTGGAAAAGTTTCAGAAAAGGGCAACAAAAATTATTAGGAGTATGGAATGGCTCCCGTATAGGGAGAGCTTAATAAGACCGAGCCTTGTCATCTTGGAAAAGAGTAGACTAAGGGAGATATGATAGAGGTCTATAAAATCATGACTGGTGTGGAGAAAATAAATAAGGAAGTCTTATTTACTCCTCATAACACAAGAACCACAAGAAATAAATAGGTAACAGGTTTAAAACAAGAGGAAGTATTTTATCACACAACACACAGTCAATCTGTGGAACTCTTTGCCAGAGGTGGTAGTGAAGGCCAAGACTATAACAGATTAAAAAAAGAAACAGACAAATTCATGGAAGATGGGTCCATCAACGGTTCTTAGCCAGGATGGGCAGGGATGGTGTCCCTAGACTCTGTTTTCAGAAGCTGAGAATGAGTGGCAGGGAATGGATCACTTGACGATCACCTGTTCTGTTCATTCCCTCTGGGGCACCTGGCATTGGCCGCTGTCAGAAGACAGGATACTGGGTTAGATGGACCTTTGGTCTGAACCAGTATGGCCATTCTTATGTAGATAGATGGAAGGGAGATGGATGGATGGATAGAGAGAGGGGTAGGTAGATGGAAGAGGGATGGATGGACAGATGGATGGATGGATGAAGGATGGATGGACAGAGGGGTAGATAGATGGAAGGAGAATTGATAGGATTAAATTAAATTCCCCTCCAGACTACTTCCCCAAGAAGTCAGTGTAAGGGTTAATGTTTGACTGGGAAGGAGCAGGGGCAGACTTAGCCTGGAGCTAGATGTGATTCCAGCAGTCAGGTCTCTCCTCTAGCTGTTTTTCTCCTAATTCGGTGCAGTGTGTTTCTGTGCCTGCCTCCCTCACTCCCCCCGCCCTCACTTGAGCACGTCACTGAGGAGAGGGTGACGTGTGGCTCCCCCAGCACATAGAGGAGGGGGGAGCCGCTTCCCAGCCGTGTCCCTCCATTGATCTGAGCAAATCTTCCCGCCCCACTTTCCTTACCGTGCCAGTGCCCACACTCCTAGCAGCCTATAAAAGCCGGGATGCAGGCTGAGGCTCCCAACCAGATCTGCCGGCAGGAATCTGGGAGCCACACAGCCAGCCAGACGGACCGACCGACCGACCGCCGCCAAGCGCCGAGCGTGGAGAAGCCCAGATGTACCGCTCCACCAAAGGCGCCTCCAAGGCGCGGCGGGACCAGATCAACGCCGAGATCCGCAATCTCAAGGAGCTGCTGCCCATCCCGGAAGGGGACAAAGTCAGGCTCTCCTACCTGCACATCATGTCGCTGGCGTGTATCTACACCCGCAAGTCCATCTTCTTCGCCAAAGGTAACCAGCACCGCCAGTGTGGGGAGGGGGGAGAGCGAGGGAGGCGAGTTGCCTGGCTGGCACTGGGCAGGGAGAAGTGAGGCGCCAGGGTGCCCGGACAGCCCCCCCGTGCCTGGTGGGTGTCCGGCTATGGGGCGCCTCCAGCCAAGGGGCTTGGGCTAGGGGGAAAAGCTCGTGGCACTGTCCGTGGTGCTGAAGCTATATGGCCGCGGGGCACTGGGTCCAGTCGCTGTCCATGGTGCTGCCCAGGTGGCGGAGGGGGCGCTGTCCATGGCTCGGAAGCTGCAGGCTCCCGAGGCCGTGGCTGCCGCGGGTCGCTGTCCATGGTACGGCCGGGCTGCAAAGCACGGAAAGGGCTTCGCATCCTGACTCCCTTCCTCTTCCGCAACAGGTGCCCCGGGCGGGCTGGAGAGCCTGCTGTCATCCCAGGACCTGGACGAGTTCCTGCAGACGCTCCCAGGCTTCCTCCTGGCCTTCACCGGCGAAGGGAAGCTGATCTACGTCTCGGAGAACGTAGCAGAACACCTGGGGCATTCGATGGTAAGAGCTCAGGCGAGCAGGGGGCTGGGTCATCCGCACCCCGGCTCTCCCGCTCCTGTGCATACTACAGAGCTGGGGGAGGGGGGGATGTGTATGGGGATGGGTGGATGGATAGCTAGAGGGGTGCATGTGGGGATGGATAGGTAGATAGATGGGAGATGGATAGATTAGATAGATGCATAGGGGAGTGGATAGGTTTGGGGGGCATGTGGAGATGGATAGGGGGATGGGGGGTGGCTAGGTAGAGGGATGGCTATTTCTAGAGTTAACCAGTGAGGATCTCACTGTGTATTTCCCCTGTGCCTGTTAATCAGGGTTTCTAACACAGACACTGGTAGCTTGTGGAGCATAAATACACAGCTACCTGCCAAATGCGGATCTGTGTTATATCACCACATAGAAATCCTGGCACAACGATGTGTGTTGCCAACCCTTGGGCTTCAGCTCTGAGCAGCCTGCTCCTTGTGTTGCATGACAGTGTGAGCTAACCTCTCGCCATTCCTTCACCCCCTAGGTGGACCTGGTAGCCCAAGGAGACAGTATTTACGACATCATTGACCCCACTGACCACTTTGTGATGAGGAATCAGCTGGCGCTGCCCTCCCCGACTGATACAGGTGGGTCTCTGTGTGATTGGGGCTTGCGCTGAAATCATTCTGCATGCAATGCCACTTGGGAAGAGCATGGAAACTGAGAAAGAGAAGAGCAAAGGATCTGAGGGGCCGGCCAAGGAGGGGCGGAGGGTAGAGGACATCTAGGCAGAGTATGCAAATGAACATAGAAATGAGAGAGAGCTCAGACATTATGGAAATATGAGGGGGGGTGGATGGATGGTTTGACAGGCTTATATAAGGCTGGGTGGGTAGCTAGAGATGGGCATTTGAGGACTGGAATGGGTTACCTAGGGAGGTGATACAATCTCCTTCGTTAGGGGTTTTTAAGGTCAGGCTTGACAAAGCCCTGGCTCGGATGATTTAACTGGGGATTGGTCCTGCTTTGAGCAGGGGGTTGGACTAGAACCTCCTGAGGTCCCTTCCAACCCTGATAGTCTGTGATTCTATGATAGAGTCACTCCTGTACTAATCTAATATTCCTGGAGTTGACACTCCCCAGTGAATTATGTTCTTCTGTGAGCTCCCTCCCTGTGTACCCAGACTCCTTGCATTTGCCCCACACACTCACCATCTTCTCCCCTTACTGATTTCCAGACCGCTTGTTCCGGTGCCATTTCAACACCTCCAAGACCGTGCGGCGCCAGAGTGCAGGGAACAAACTGGTGCTAATCCGGGGCCGCTTCCACCAGCCACCGCCTGGCTCCTACTGGTCTACCAACCCCGTCTTCATGGCCTTCTGCACCCCACTAGAGCCCAAGCCACGGCTCAATCACAATTCACTTTTCCTGGCCTCCTTCGAGAGCCGGCACACCAAGGACCTAGCCATCCTGGACATCTCAGAGAGGTGAGGAGGGGCTCAGCCTTCAGCACAGGGGATGGAGGGAACTTCTGGCATGTCCTGCTTTAGGGATAAGGAGTTGCGTGAAGGGATTAGGAAGAAAATCAGGTGGGGGTTACCCCCATCTCTGTGGGTTGCTTTGAACCCTGCTCTGGGCAGCTGTGAAAGATGGGGTTCCAGGCTAGATGGGCCCCTGGGCTGAGTCTATAAACCAAACCCTGATCACCTCCGGAGTTCCGCACATGCAGAATGAGGGACAATCCCTGCTCCGTCTGTTCAAAGATCAGGAGGGGAAACAGAGGCAGCAAGAGTGGGAAGGGCTGGCCCAAGTTGAGTGGCAGAGCTGGGAGGAGCCCCAGGAGTCCTGGCTCCACCTCTAACCCACTAGACCCCACTCCCTTCCCGGTGCCAGAAGTAGAACCCAGGTGTTCTGAGTCCCAGCTCAGTGCTGCTCTGTGGGTCATTCTCCGCTCCTCATGAGTGCTCAATGGTCTCCTCTGCTTGGCTCCCCTGCAGTGTGATCTTCCATCTGGGCTTTGAGAAGAGTGAGCTCCTCTGCCGGTCGTGGTACAGTCTGATGCATCCAGAGGACCTGAGCCATGCCTCAGCCCAGCACTGCCGCCTGTGTAAGTATCCCCTCCTTTCCACCCCGAGTGCCTGAGGGCTGGGCTGGGCTCCAGAGGCTCCATGGCACTAATCCCCCGCCCTCTCTCTGCCCCTGCAGTGGGCGATGCTGGTGAGCCACAGGTGGAAATGGTCGTCCGACTCCAGACCAAGAATGGCGTCAGCTGGGTTTGGCTCTACTCCCTGGCCCGCATGGAGAGTGCTGAGATCCCCGTCACCTGCCACAATTACATCATCAGGTAACTGCATGCAACCAGCCTCTTCCCGTGTGACAGGGCCCCGAGCTGGACAGTGCTCCCCTCCCTGAGAGTCCTGGGCACTCAGAACCTTCTTGGATCTGGCTCTGATTTGGTCTGGGCTAGAACCCAGGAGGCTGAGGCAGGGTTGGGGACCCCATCAGACCGGGCATTGCATAGTCCCTGAGAGAGATCAGGGCCCCCCTTGTACTGCATGTTGCACAGACCCAGCATGAGAGGTGGTCCCTGCCCCAACGAGCTCAGTCTAAATAGACAGATGGTGGGAGTGGAAACTGAGGCCCACAGAGAGGGAGGGGCCTGCCCAAGGTCAGGGGCTAGGAATAGAACCCAGGCATCCTGATCCCCTGCGCAGAGCCTGGGCTGTGTGTCCATGGTGCGATAGGTGGGTGTATTTGAGTGCCCCGGGCTGGGGGGATCACTCTTGCCATCTCCAGCACTAATCCTGCCTCCCTTTGGTCCCCAGTGACTCGGAAGCCTGGTGCCTGCGTCAGCAGCTGGTCTCGGAGGAGCCGCAGGTGGCCTACATGCTAAGCGCTGCGCCGCCATACTCTGAGGGGCTGCTGTCCCCGGCGCAGCTCTCCAGCCCCGACCAGGTCTTCACACCCCTGTCGGGCACACCCACCGGTGCCGCCCCAGTGCCCTCCTTCGATTTCACCAGCCTGGAGTATGCAGAGGACACCAGCCTGAGCCACGAGGGAGCATCGATGGCCATGGACCTGGGCAATCTCTCCTCCATGGAGGAGGCCCCCAGCTCCACCCTGGGACATCCAGGCAAAGACACCGAGTTCAGCTGCCTCTTCTTCCCCACCGCCTACGAGCCGGCCTTCCGGAGGGACAATCCAGGTGGCTCCGCCAAGGACTTTGTCTGCACGCCTCCCTACACGCCCCACCAGGGCTGCACCTTCATGTTTGGGACCCAGGAGTCCTACCCTCCCAACACAGCCACCTCCCCTCCCACCACCACTTCCACCACCACCACCACTTCCTCTGAGCTCCTTTACCCTCCGGAGAACTGCAGTGCTCTCTATGAGAAGTTGCCGCCCACTCCTGACAGCCCCGGTAATGGGGACTGCACCGTCATGACGCTGCCGGAGGTCAGAGGCCCCCTCTATATTGATGTGCCCATGGTGCCCGAGGGGGTGCTCACCCCGGAGGCCTCGCCCATCAAACAGACCTTCTTCAGATATTCTGAAAAAGAAAAGACTGAGATTGACCTGCTGGCCAGGCACATCAGCAGCTTGGCTGAAGACTTCAGCTCCTTCCACTCCACGGAGCTCTCCCTCCAGGCAAAGCAAGGCCAGGTCAGCCGTAGCTCCTCCCTGCCGACTGGCATGCCCAGCCCCTGCCTGGACTTCCAGCCCCTCAAGAGCTGGAGGAGCATTGACTTCTCCTTCCTGTCCTGCCCAGAGGAGAGCCTCCTGGAAGAGGACACCGTGGAGAACCTTCTCCAGGACCTGTCCACCTCTCTGTTCGAGAAGAGTGGCGCCGGCGTCCGGTGCCCCCTCCACCACCACTTCTGTGGTGGGAACGTCAGTAGTCCACTAAGCTTGGACGCCGAAGAGAGCGGCAGTGGGACCTTGGATCCCTCGCCCTCCACGGACCTGTCTCCAGAAGAGCAGTGCTTTCTGGAAGAACTGGCCTCCTATGAAACAGTCTTTGAGACATGTGCCTCAAGGTCGCCCTGTGATGGGTTAGATGAGTTGTATCAACTCCAGAGCCACCTGCAAGACAGCTTCCATGAAGGTAAGGGGCAGAGGCAGGGCCATATGGGGCATGGGGGGCTAGGTCAGTGGCTGCATGGATATGGACTGTAGGGATCCCCTGTTGGCCACCCATTTGCCCCCATTATGGGCACATCACTCTTCCAGGGGGGCAACCCTGCACTGCAGCACATCTGCCACCACTTAAGGCATGTGCATGGTACAGAATGTAACCCCTCCCTCCCCGGTTACACGTGCCACAGCTCCCGTTCAGCTGGGTGACCATTTCCAAGGCTGCTGCCAGAGCACTATGTAAAGGCAGCTAGACTTAGATTGGAGGCCCCGTCATGCCAGGCACTGCACCAACCCTGACCAAGATCAGGGTCTTCATCAGCACGGGCACTGCACAGACCCAGTCCCTGTCCCAACGAGATCACAAGCTCTAGACATAGGCGGGATTGTCCTCCCCATTTTACAGATGGAAACTGAGGCCCAGAAAGAGTCAGTGACTTGCCCAATGTCACATGGGGTTGAAGTGGTGGGGTTGGGAACTGACCGTAGGTGTCCTGAGCACCAGTCTGGGGCATTTATCTCAAGGCCAGCACTGCAAAATGGTGCTTCCACTTGGGGAGAGCACATGAGCAGCTGGCAAAGGATTGAGAGAGTGACGGCCTGACTCTAGTGGGTTACAGCAGAAGAGCTTGGAACCAGGACTCCTGGGTTCTATCCCAGCTCAGAAGGGACTAATGGTTAAAGTAGGAGGTTGGGAGTGAGGACTCCTGGCGTATCCCAGCTCAGGAGGGGAGTAAGATCTAGTGGGTTAGAGCAGGGAAGCGAGGAGCCAGGACTTTTGGGTCCTGTTCCCAGTAGAGTGAACATGGACTAGTGGTTAGAGCAGGGGTAGGCAACCTATGGTACGTGTGCCAAAGGTGGCACATGAGTTGATTTTCAGTGGCACTCACACTGCCCGGGTCCTGGACACCAGTTCAGGGGGCTCTGCATTTTAATTTACTTTTAAATGAAGCTTCTTAAACCTTTTAAAAACTTCATTTACTTTACATATAACAATAGTTTAGTTCTATAATATCGACTTATAGGAAGAGACCTTCTAAAAATGTTAAAATGTATGACTGGCACGCGAAACCTTAAATGAGAGTGAAGAAATGAAGACTCGGCACAGCACCTCTGAAAGGTTGCCGACCCCGGGGTTAGAGTGGAGGATCAGGACTCTGGGTTCTACTCCTGACCCTGTCAGGCTGCATGTGTGAGTTTCCCACTCTGTGAAAGTAGGAGAGAAAAACCTCTCCCAGGTAGCTATCCTGGGAGGAAAGTTGTGGAGCAGGTCGCCCTCTAGTGGAGATGCATGAGGAGGCTGGTCATAGCTCAGTCAGGCCTGACAGTGGGTGGGGAGAGCATGTTCTGTCTCTGTGGGAGGAGCTGGCTGGGATGCCCCATGCCCTCTAACTCCCCACCCCCTTTGCTTTGTGTCTCCCTACAGATGGAAGCGAAAGTGACCCTTCGTTCTGAAATAAGTCTGTGACTTACTTCACCAAGTATGGCATATTGTCATATTTTGAGGAGCTTCTTCCACCTATACTCGAGCTGAGACCTGACTCTGTGCACATCCGGAGGGGGCGCCAGGCTGGGCGTCCCTGGGGTGAGCTTTGGGTGAAGAACTAGCATTTTTATAACCCCCCCACAAAAAAACGACCACCATCGTGCTGTCGAAGCTAGAGTTGCCAACCAGAGCTCTTGAAGGACCATTGTACGTGGCTTTACACATAGAACTGTATTCACTCGTAGTGAGTATATGTATGTAATTTAATAAGAAATACTACGGTCGCCTCTCCCCAAGGCCTGCGCCCCCACGTGCATTCAACTCAGTGTTGGAACAAGGCACGGGGGTGCCTGGCTTTGGCTTCCCCACCCCTCTGAACCCCTAGAGAATGGTGGGGGTAGGTGGTATCTAACCTACCGCAGTAAGGGCCCATGGCTGTTTAGGTGTTTTTTGGCAATTGCATTTCTGTTCATGACTCAAAAAAAAAATAAATCCTAGATGCAACTGGTCCAGCTCTGATTTTTCTCAGAGCTGCCTGGGCAAAATACAGTGTTTGTGGCTACGTCCATTTCACCATGAGGCTTCTGCTGGGATTCTAGGCTGGGACTGTCAAAGCTGGCTTGATCACAGTCTCTTGCACAGGGACAGCTGAGCAATGACTAAAAGGCAAATATTTAGATAGGGAGGGTGATTGACAAATGGCCTGGGAATGTGATGGACTCTCCATCATATGGGCTGTAAACCCAGATTGGGTGACTCTCTCTAGCCTGACCACAAATCACTGGACTTGTGCTTGGGTAATGGGATGAAATTCTCTAGCCTGTGTTATCCATGCCAGACAGGATCTGAGCCTAAGAATTCATTACCCTAGGGGACCGATTCCAGCCCCCAGTCCAGCTTTGAGACTGTCAGCATTGAGTGAGATCATTGCTCAGCAGGAGTCATTTTAACTGTTGTTTCAGTTTGAAATTTCACCCGTGAATGTTAACTCACCCTGGCTGGAATAATCTCCCGCAAGCATCTTCCAGATCAGAGTTTAACATTGTCACCAGAGTGAGCTACTCGGAATGATTCCTGGCACCAAAAACACCCCTCTCCCCCACCTGGGGTGGGCAGAGAGGGGGTGAAATATACCGATGTAGACCAGAACTGTTTATAGATATAAATATAGAGAGAGATTTAATTTTTTTAAAAAACACAAGAATAATTTTCTAACTTCTCCAGAGTGGGATCCTGAGTTGGACGCAGCCTCTGTGCCATGACAGGGATATGCTGTGAGACATCAGGATCCATGGGGGGTTCCCCCCCTTTCCTTTCTTTTTGGGGTGTTAATAAAAAAATAAACAAACAAATGTTAAGATGTGACGCCCAGAGAGGCGCCAATGTCGCTAACCGTAGAGTTGTCTACGCTCAAGTATCAGGATTGAATCCTCTAACTCTTTACCAATTCGCACATTGCCGAAATGTGGAGTATTGTAAGACACATGTATATTTGTAAAGGAAAACGACGGGATTTCTTTTTTTAAAACAAAAAAGATCATTGTGTCCATCGCTGTACATATATCTCTATATTATATATATGGATCATTGTGCACCAGGTCATGGACAACGTGGAGTCGTTCTTCGGTGTGTGTCGCTGTGAGTGCATTTGTAATGCCAAAATCTTTGTAATAAAACTGAAATGAACAAAAATGACGTGGGGCATTTCTTCAGCTAGTTCCTTGGGAGAGGGTTCGTAACTGTATTGGGAGGCTGCATTTGAGATCGGGGCCCCCGTTGTGCCAGAAGCTACAGACACCCACCAAGATGGGGGATCCCATTGGCCAGGCCTTGGGCCAGATGCTGCACAAACTCCAGCTGAGCCCATTACACAGACCCTGAGATCGGGGCCCCTGTTGTGCCAGGTATCCCCATATCCTGTGAGCCTGAGCAAGTATTTCCTGGATCTCTGCTACAGGACATGGCATGGTGGTGACCAAAATCTTCTTGCCCTTCCCCCATCTTAGCAGTGCTGCTGCCCCCTGCAGGGTGAAACCAGACCTGTTCTGCAGTGCATCAGTCCCCAGATCAGCAGCACCCAGGGCAGGGTGCCCTAGTGGCCAGTTAGTGATTTAGAGTCCGCACCCCCAGCCTGCGGATTGAGTGTGGGCTTGCTAACCAGTGGCTGTGGTGGTACAGCTACCTCTGGAGTGGAGCACAGGAGCTGTTTATATCAGGATTCCCTCATCTGGCATTGAGATGTAGCCGCTGCTGGGATGAGGTGGGGCGGGGTGGGGGTGGGGTCTTGATCATACACGGATCCTTTGCCCGGTGCTGAAATGCAGCTGCCCCTAGGGTGGGGTGTCAGAGCTGTTTCTATAGGGACCCGTCGCAGAGCACCCAGGTGCAGCTGGTTTTGGGGTGGAGTCCAGGAGCTGTATAACTGGCCTAGTGGCTGTGGGAAAAACAGTAGCCATGCTATATCTGAATGTTAGTAAAGAGTTAGTCGCCATCGACATTCCCATAAGCAGCCTAGGGAAATATGGTCTAGATGAGATTCCTGTCAGGCAGGTGCACAACTGGTTGGAAGACAGTACTCAAAGGGTAGTTCTTGATGGTTCACTGTCAGGATGCAAGGCCATATCAAGGAGGATCCCACAGGGGTCTATTCAACATTGTAATTAACGATGTGGCTGGGGAAGTGGAGTATTTGCTGCTCAAAGTTGCTGGGAGGAGCTGCCAGCAGTGCAAGCAGGTGATTAGAATTCAGAATGATCTTGAGAGGTTGGAGACTTGGTCTGAAATCAACCAGATGAAATTCAGTCCAGGCAAGTGCAAAGTATCGCACAGAGGCAGGAAAAGCAAAGACTCACCGGCTAGGCAGCGGTGCTACTGAAAAGACTCAGGGGGTGATAGTGGATCACAAATGAAATACGAGCGAATAGTGTGAAGCTGGTTTGGCACAGGCAACGCTTTTTCTGGGATGTTGTCACCGGCCGACTGGCCCCTTTTAGAGGTAATGGACTCAGCTCCCCCGGGACTCGTTCAGGCCTCCTCCCCAGTGTAGATACCTGGCAGGTAGCAGATAGTGTGGTTAAAATCAGTCAAGGCCTATATTTATTACCAAGCAATTGTTTGGTAATGCTCCTCCTAGTGGAAATGGCCACGCAAGAAGAAATGAAGAATGAAGCTCTCATTAGTTCCTAGATTTGCAGTTATTGGTAGTTTCTAACTGGAAAAAGCAAATTAGCCCAATCACAGAGGGATGGTTAAGACCATGAGAACAGCCATGCTGGGACAGACCAATGATCCACCTAGCCCCGTAGTTCTCAATCAGGGGTACATGTATCGCTGGGGGTACTCAGAGGTCTTCTAGAGGGTACATCAATTCATCTAGCTATTTGCCTAATTTGACAACAGGCTACATAAAAAGTACTAGCAGTACAAACTAAAATGTCATACAGATAATGACTAGTTTATACTGCTCTATCTACCAGCATTTCTCAAACTGGGGTTCACTGACCCCTGGGGGTCTGTGAGTGCACTCCATGGGGTCCCCCGGCCCTGCTGAGCAACTCCTCCCATTTCCACCTAGTGCCTCCTGCACACTGGGACAGCTGATCAGTGGTGTGCAGGAGCTGCTGGGAGGAGTGGGGATGTGGCACACTTTAGGGAGGAGGCAGGCAGGGATGGAGCAGGGGTGGGGCCTTGGGGGAAGGAGTGGGAATGGGGCCTGGGGTTGAACAGGGGGGTCTGGGGGTCCATCAAAGATTTTAAATCAAAATGTGGGGCCTTAGGTTGCTAAAGTTTGAGAACTGCTGCTATATACGATATACTGAAATGTAAGTTCAATATTTACATTCCAGTTGATGAATTTTATAATGATATCGTAAAAATGAGACAGTCAGCTGTTTTTCAGTCACAGTGTGCTGTGACACTTGTCTGATTTTGTAAGCAAGTAGTTTTAAAATGAGGTGAAACTTGAGGCTACACAAGACAAATCAGACTCCTGAAAGGGGTACAGTAGTCGGGCAAGGTTGAGAGCCACTAATCTAGCCCAATATCCTGTCTTCTGACAGTGGCTGGTGCCAGATGCTTCAGAGAGAAAGATGAGAACAGGGCAAATATCAAGTGATCCATCCCCCATCCAATCTTCTGGCCATTGGAGGTTTAGAGACACCTGGAATATGGAGCTGTGTCCCTGACCATCTTGACTAATAGTCCTTGATGGACCTGTCCTCCAGGAACTTATCTAAAGGTTAAGGTTGGGGAAAATTAATACACCAATAAATACCCAGCAAAATAGCCAGAGAACAGATAGATATTTGGTTACTTTTTATTCAGTGCTCAGACAAAGTACACTCATTGGCAAAAAACCCTCAGCATACTTGTCCAAATTTTGTAACTATTAAAATTTGATAGACGTGCCTGGTCAGTTAAATATGTGTGCATAGAGATTTCACTCTGCTTATCACTAGAAGGGCCATACTTCAAGTGTAGTAGCAAAGCACACTCTATAATTTGGTAACACGCTGTTAAACAGAAAGATCTGATTACTACAATCCTGCACACTGTCTCTTTTAACAAAAGCTAGCTGTTGGAATGATTGTCTGGTTTCTGAGATTTACATGGCAAGGATTTGTAAGCTTGTTAAAACTTCCCACCTAATACACAAATCGTTTTTAAAAAATCAGTGCAGGCCTGGAGATAAGAAAGAAGAGTCACTGGAGAGCCCAGGGGCTGTGTGTGGGTGAAGAAACAGACAGCGGGAAAGAGATGTCCCTGGAGATACCTGCTTGCTTGTGACCTCTCCCAGCCCTGTGGGAAAGAACCAGCTTAAAAGGGGCACTGCAGAGAGGCTGATTGAAGGCTGTGGCTGGGCTTGAATGATCAGTCAGACCTCAAGGAGGGATGTGGGACCACAGAAACAAGGCTGGGAGCGTAGGGCTTCAGGATGAATTTGACATACTGTAGGAAGCAAGCCCCCTCACAAGGGAACCTGTTTAGAGCACTCTAGTTGGAGAGAGGCTTCTAACAAGAGGTGGATGAGGTGGGATGGAGGCAATGGAGGGCAGTGCTTCTGCAAGGCTGTGTTGTGTCCCATGGGTGTGTGTTCGAGGGTGTTGCCCCATCACTGATGTATTAACAGAAGTGTTGCATGTAGGACAGGGGCGGTACCTGCCCCACCCTGCCGGGCACTGGGGAGATCTCAGCTGGAGAACTGTGTCCAGTTCTGGGCACCACGCAGCAGGAAAGATGTGGACTAATTAGAGAGAATCCAAAGGAGAGGAACAGAAAACCCTTGCATCCGACCAAGTGGGTATTAGCCCACGAAAGCTTTGTCACTTTGTCACTCTTTGTCACTTCTGCAATTCCAGACTAACACGGCTACCTCTCTGATTCTAGAAAACCCTTGTGACGGTACTGACATGAACTGGGATTGTATAAATCATTGGTGCAACCAAGGTCCTGTAATGGCATCAAATCTTGTATGAAGGGGTCAAATAAGGTGTCAAAGACAAGGCTATGGTTGCTGGTTATGATGCTGCTGTCTGTACACGTCATTTTTGTATTTAAAGTTATAAGTATTGGCTCTATACCCTCTGTGTTTCAAACTTGTGCTACGCTTCTGACACCCCAGACAAGTTGGTGTCAGCTCTGCCTAGCCTGCTTGATGGCTCGTTAAGGACCATCAGCTTTACAACCGACCCACTGAGAGAAGGCAGATACACCTTGTGACTCAGCAAGGCCTGCAGGGACATGCTCTAAGGTTTTTCCATGCCAGGTGATGGACAGCTGTTCCTGGGGACAATGAAAGCAGAGATCACAAGGCAAAAGACTATAAAAAGCTGCTGCAGCTCCTCCATCTGGTCTTCAGTCCTGCTTCTTACCTCTGGAGCTACCCTGAAGCTTTGAACAAAGCTGAACCTGGGGCCTCATGGGCACAGCACAGAGACACAGTGAGAGACAGACCCTGCCCCAACAGTCTGGATAGACAAAAGGGGAGGGGGGAAACTGAGGCACTGAGTGGGGAAGGAAATTGCCTGAGGTCACCCATCAGGGGGAGCAGGGCAAGAACCCAGAGTCCCAGCAGGAGCCTGGGCCACAGGGGGAGTGTGTGACTGGGGAGGGGGCATTCAGGGGAGATATAGGGGGAAGGGGCTTGCAGAGGAGTGGGATGTGACTGGAGAAGAAGGGGGCGCAGGAGTAGGGGGGTTTTGATTGGAGAATGCAGCCTGATCCCCAGTGCTTCTCTATCCTGGGGAATGTCCCAAGGTGAAACATTTTACTCAAAATTTCCCAGATTTTGGGACATTTCCCAGGATAGAGAATCACTGGTTAGCACTAAAAATTTCCCATTTTTGTGGGAATTTTTCACCCGATTTGGGAAATGTTTGGCGCCGGGTTGGGAGAAGTTGACATCCCGATCCCGCTATAGCGTCACTGCTGGTCCCGCCCCAATGTCCATGTTTTGGCGGGAAGGGGAAGTTTCAAGTGCCACTAGTGAAGGTGAGTGAGCGCTTAGCACTGCCCAGCCCCTGAGACGGGCTGCGAGGCTCCCGGGAACAGGGCCTCTCTGTGCACCGGGGGGGGCGTACCCCGAGCCGCCCCCGCGATCCGGGCACAGGGTGGGGGCAGTGCCCCAGAGCAGGGATCCCCCCCGTGATCGGGGCACAGGGTGGGGGCAGCGCCCCAGAGCAGGGACACCCCCCCCCCGCGATCCGGGCATGGGTGGGAGCAGCGCCCCAGAGCAGGAACCCTCCCCCCGCGATCCGGGCACGGGGTGGGGGCAGCGCCCCAGAGCAGGGGACCCCCCCGCGATCCGGGCACGGGGTGGGGGCAGCGCCCCAGAGCAGGGGACCCCCCCGCGATCCGGGCACGGGGTGGGGGCAGCGCCCCAGAGCGGTGTTCTGTCCCTCGGCCCCTCCCCCTCCCCCTCCCCCTCGCCATCCGAGGACCACGTTGCTAAACCCGGGTCCCTCCCACTTCAGCTCCCGCTGCCCCAAGCGCAGGTGAGCCGGGCCGGGCCGGGCCGGGCCGTTCCAGATTTACCGGGGGGTGGGGGAGGGGATTTCTACAGCGGCTTCCCAGAGCCCCGCCTCGCTCCCCGGTGCTGCCGTGGGCGGGGGGGGGCGGGTGTTAGTGACCCCTCCCGCGTCGGGGCCTAGCTAGTCCCCGGCCGGCGGGAAGGGCCGCGGGGTCCGGACCCTTCTCGGGGGGCCCCGGGGACGGAGCGATCCCGGTGGAGAGATGCGCTGCGGAGCGGGTCTAACGCTGCCGCCGCCGCCGCCGGGAGACCGGGCCGCGCTAGCAGGTGAAGCTGTGTCGGCCTTGCCGGGCCACAGAGCCTCAGCCCGGCTGGTCGCTTCCCTCTCCCACCCGCGGGCTGCGGGGTTCGGCCGGGGCCGCTGGCGGGGCGGGTCCGACCCCTCTCCGCGCCCGGTACAATGTCGCTGCCCCCGGCAATGTAGCGATTTCGTTTACACACGTGGTTGCCCTGGGCAGCTGGAGGGCGCATTCACCGTGTGACCTTGGGGCCTTTGTAAGGGGGCAGGACCCCTCTGTGTCTTTGAGGGGGTGCAGAGGCATTTCAGCCGGAGACAGAGGGTAATGACTGTGCTGAGGGGGGGGGGGTACCTGAGAGGGGTGGTTGGAGTGTCATTTCTGGGGTCTTTCCAGTGGGGGTGGCTGGATTGTGGTGGAGGTTTGGTTCCCCTCCTGTGGGGAGGCTTGGGGGGCAATGAGGGGTGTTGTAGCAGCGTATGGAGTGAAGATGGGGGTGTTGGGTGTGACTACAGAGCGTGTGCATGATGGTATGAGGGGGTGACTTGGGAGAGTGTTATGGGGGTGATGTTCTGGTATTTTTCTTCCTGGTTAATTTCAATCAGTGTCATTGCTCAAAACCAGGGCACTCTGTGGGTGCTGGATACATCTCTGTACCGGGACAGCTGCATCCACACAAGGGGCACATCACTCTAACAAGACCCACAGCAGGAAAGCAATACAAACCCTAGGAGTGAAATCCTCCAGCCCGCCTGCGGGCCTGCCTTGCGTTACAGGTTTTAACTCCATGGCCGGTTGCTATATTTTCCCCACAGGACCCTGCCTCATTCAGTGCTCAGGTTAGCTCTGGCCATTCCAACAAGCGGCTCTTCGATATTTTATTTTCTCCTCACTGTTTGGTGGGTGCCCGGGCCTTCTTCCTGGGGGCACCACCCAGCCCCTGCCCTGAATACAGAATTCCTGATTTCCTCTTGGGCTTGTCTATGGTGCTCTGCACTAGAGTATGCGCGAGCTTTGCAAATATTGATGAATTTATCTTCTCCACAGCTCTATAAGTGAGAGGTGGGTATTATCCCCATGTTACAGGTGAGGCACTGAGAGATTAAGGTCAAGTGTAACCACTAATTTGGGATACCCAGTCTGAGTCAGCTGCAATTGGTTTCTTCAGTGCCGTTAGCATTACATAGTACAACATATGTTCAAAGCCCAGCTCCCACTGATCTCAATTGCAGGGGTGAATGCTCAGCGCTTCTGCAGATCAGACCCCAAGCTCTCAAGTCAGACACCCAGAAAACAAGGAACACACAATTAGCGATCGCTAAAGTGTGGATGAAGTGACATGCCCGGCAGCCCCCAGGAGCTCGGTGGCAGAGGTAGACTCCAGTGCTCCACAGTAGCATTCACCTGTTTGAATAATGAGCCCCTCCTTCCTCTCCCCACAGCCCTCTGCCTCTTGCACTGCTCCCCTGCCAGCTGCTACAACAAAGGAGGCAGGGTCCCACAAACAACAGTCTCCTCCACTGCACACCTCTAATTCATCCCCAGAGCAGGTCCGGCCTGGGCACTGAATGAGGCAGGGGCTTGTGTGGAAAAATGACTGTGGTTAAAGGCTCTGTCACAGGGGTGGGCAAACTACGGCCCCTGGCCCCGCCCCTGTTATCCGCCCTCCCCTGGAGCCATATCAGTGCATGGGCAACGTTCTGGGAGTGGGGCTACGTGCTCCAGCGGGGGAGTGTGTCTGGCTCTGGCAGGGCTGCTCGACATGCTGCTCTGAGCGGTGTGGTCAGAGGGCTGGGGCTGAGGGGGTTGGATAAGGGGCGGGGAGTCCCAGGGGGCAGGGCTGTGGATAGGGGTCGGGGCAGTCAGGGAGCGGGGGGATGGTGGTGGTGGTTGAATAGGGGGTGAGATCCTCCACTCCACAGACTTCTGATCCCAGTCTCCAGCTCCTTGTCACAATCTACTCCTTTCATTCCCTCTGATCTGGATCTTGTCCCCTCTATATTTGAACTGGATGATTTACTTCTCTGCTCTGCCAGGGTGCCAGTAAGGGGCCTGTTAAATGTACAAGAGAGAGGCTCTCAGTTCCAGGGCCTGGCTCAGGGCAGCCCTTCTAGGGAAAGGTCTGGTTTTGCCCCATTGACTGAGCTGGGGGGAGAATGCTGAAGCACTCTGGGAGGAGGGAGCATGCCCAGTGAGGATGGATTCTTAGTTAAGCTCTAAGGAGTCTCTGGTGAGCACATGTGAGCTGCAAGATTTTCAGATTTGGGTTGCTGGATTTTCCTGGGGATTGCAGAAGGTGCGGCCCTGCACACAGCCCACCCTGCCAGATTTCAAGTCCCTGCTGCAAAGCAGACGGTGCTAGAGCCAAAGTAGGGGTCTTCCAGAATACATATATAATTAATATGGGCAAAACCAGGCGTTGTTCCCTAACCTCGTTCTTGGAGATGGCGGAGCTGTTCTGGCTGAAATTTTTGCCCCCAAAACTTGGTCTGATGCCCTGTATGAGAAATTTCAGCCTCTCTGGCTAAAGTCTAGCAAATAGTGTCCTATAACGGGAAGTGTCAGGCTCCCAGCCCAGCCTGTGGAATTCTCCAATCCATTCTGACGTCTCAGATTTGACCATTGGCTGAACAGTCCCGAAGAGATTTTGGTAAATTTCAAAGTGCAGACAAGTCTCCTGTTAAAACCTGCAGTTCAGGTGGGGCACGCTGGGGTGCTGGTTTGTTTTAGCTGGTCGGAGGGGAACCCAGGGCACCCCCAACGCACTGGAAGCTGCGAAAGCTGCTCGTAGCCTCATGTCTGTGCCCCTCCCCACCCCACACCAGACATAACCAGGGCAAGGCTGGGACATGTCCTTTGTGCTTGAGACGCCTAGGGAAGGGGCTTGTGGCTGTTTGCCAGTGGAGTGTCCTGCCCATTCCTGGTAGGTAATGGGAGCTCTGTAGAGAATAAAGCTTAGGCCAGGGTCGCTGCTAACGCTGGAAGGCACTCGCAGGCCCTCCCCCGTTGCCATCCCCTCCCAGACCCTCCCCCCTCACCATCCACTCCCAGTCTGCTCGCCTCATGCGGAGATGCAGTGGAGAACCTCACAAGCCAGCCCGGTGCTGCGCTGGCCAGTCTCCCCTCCCAGTCACTGCTGGCCCAATGCCCCTGTGTGGTATGAGGGGGCACTGTACTGCAGAGAGCAGGGCAGGCTCTCAGGGGTGGGGGGGTTCTCCATTAGGTGGCAGTGCCGGATGCAGTGCTCCAGTCTATTGCTGGCAATGCTCTTCTGGCAGGGGGTGCATGAGGGCCTGGTAAGGGGGGTTCTCCCATCACCCTATGTGCTGGTCCCGATGCCTCAGTGCGGAGCTGAGGGGTGCTGTGCTGCAGGTTGCTCAGCAGGGGGCACTCAGGAGCCAGACCCGTGCGTCTAGTACCTGGGTTCTATCCCAGCTCTGGGAGGGGACGGGCTGGGAAGGGAGCCCAAACGCCGGGGGTCTGTCCTGGCTTGGGAAGGGAACGTGGGTACCCAAGGGCTGTGTTTTCTGTTCCTGGGGTTATCTGGCCTCAGTCTTCACCTGCCTTCCACAACAGATCTGGGAGCCTCCCTGGGAGGCCCCTGTCTGAGTAGGTTTCTCCTTAAGCCCATCCCTCCTCTATGGGTTGTGTTTTTCCACGCCCCAGGGCTCCTTGGTAGATTGAGGGCTGCTCCCTTCCTGTTATTGAGTGTTTTGTTCTAGGTGCTGCAGGGAACCAGCCAGGGCTGTCCACTGCCCCCTCCTTCCCCACAAGGCCCGGAGACACACACACACTCACACCCAGCACCCAGATGGCTCGACAGGACAAGCCCAAGGACCAGTGAGTGGCAGCTCCTCCTTGCCAACAACTGACCCTGGGCACTCTCTGTGTGGGGGTGGGGTCTGCCTGGGCAGGGAACGTGCTCTAAGACCACAATCCCCCAGGGGCTCTGTCCTGTGGGGCTCAGGTAGGGGAGTGGGAGTAGGGGTTCAAGCAGATGGGGGGCAGGGAGCCAGAACTCCAGGGTTCCATCTCGGGGATGGGAGGGGGGTCTGGTGGGTTAGAGTGGGCTGTGGGTATGGGCTGGCAGCCAGGGGACTCCGGGTTCTATCCCCCGCTCTGACAGAAGACAGTGTGCAGCCCCCCAATCCCACTCTTGGTGCAACCTGAGGAAGGAGTGGGTGGAGAATTGCAGATCTCCAAGTTGGGAAAGAGATTTACCTGTCCAGGTGTGAGCAGCAGAGCCAGGAAAGAGGGCGGGAGCAGGCGGGGAGAGTGCCTGGCTTGGTGGCCTGGATTGGGGTGGGGAGGTACATAAGGATTCTAGTCCCTGCACCCCACATAGTTTGGTCTTAAATGGAAACCATCCCCAATCGGTGCCCTATCTGAGGCAAGTTTGCTGGGCCTCAGCCCAGTCCCTAGGGAGGGAGCCCCAGGGGGATGACCAGGGACTGAACGTGCCACCAAGATTGGGTCCCTCTCTGTGCCCACAGAAAGGAAATGCCCCAGATGCCAGTCCCTGCCCCCCAGCCTGGAGGGGCCAGGGCTTGTTCCCATGGTGATGGTGTCTCTTCCCCAGGTTTCATGCTGTGGGAATCATCTTCTTCATCCTGGGTTTGGGCACCCTCCTGCCCTGGAACTTCTTCATCACGGCCATCCCGGTACGGACCGAGTGCCATGGGGCTCTGGGGGGCAGACAAGGGAAGGTGGAGTGCTGGGGGGATGGGAGGGGCTTAGGGGGCTGGTGTAGGCAAGAGGCAGGTATAGTGCTGAGGGGAGGAGGAGGGGAAGTGGGGTGCTGGGCTAAGGGATGGGGAGCACTGCAGGGCCAGGGGGTTCATAGTTCTGCAGGAACCGAGGACAGGTGTGCAGGCCTGCATGTGGGGGTCTTGCTGGGGCTTGGGGGAGGGTGACTCAGTGGGGGAGGTGCCCCTAAGGTTGTGAGCTGCAGCCCCATTTCACCTTGTCTCTCCCCGACAGTACTTCCAGGCCCGGCTCATTGTGGGGACCAGCTCGGTCGTGGGCTTGGGGGGGAACAGCTCGGGGACGCCACCGGACCCAGCCCGGGATGACTTCAACTTCAACAACTGGCTGACACTGCTCTCCCAGCTCCCGCTGCTTCTCTTCACCCTGCTCAACTCCTTCCTCTACCAATGGTGAGAGACGTGGGCCTGCCAGGGCTCCTCAGTCCTGACCCACTGTGATCCCAGCCCGGGGCTCCCCCACTCATCCCAGCTCTGCCGTGGCCTCTCAGTCCTGACCCACAGCCCCCTGTGATCCCAGCCCGGGACTCCCCGCCACCATCCACTGTCAGCTCTGCTGGGGCCTCTCAGTGCTGACCGACAGCTCCTGCATTTCCAACCTGGGGCTCCCCCCAGCTCTGCTGGTGCCTTTCAGTCCTGACCCACAGCCCCTGCGATCCCAGCCTGGGACTCCCCCACTCACCCCCAGCTCTGACCCACAGCCCCCTGCAGTTCCTGGGGCTTCTAATCCTGACAACCTTAGCACCAGGGTGGGTGGGGTCCCTTTATAAACCATACCAGTGCCCCACCCACACCACAGGGGCTAGCAGGGAAGCCAGAGGGAGGGGTCCCCCACACACACTCCTGTGGTCCCGTTGAGCTGCCCCCCGGCAGTCGGGGCTGATGGGGTGGCAGGGCACCAGCAGCCCAGCACTGCGTCAGCCCAGGAGTGGTGGTTGAGACCCGCGGGCTCTGACCCGCTTCCCCCTCCCCCCGCAGCATCCCGGACAAGGTGCGGGTCCTCGGCAGCATGAGTGGCATCCTCCTCCTTTTCATCCTCACGGCTGTGCTGGTCAGGGTGGAAATGCCCCCGCCCCGCTTCTTCTCCATCACCATCGGCTCTGTGTGGCTCATTAACTGTGAGTGGGGCGGGAAACGGGGGCTTTCCCCGCTCAGGGGCTGGCTGGCTTGAGAGGGTGGAAAGTGGATCTGCAAAGATTCCCCCTCCCTTGGGCCCCCACGGGGCCGACAGCAGCAACTCCCAGTCCACTGAATGCAGGGGGATTGGAGCCAGAAAGCGGCTGCGGGGGTCCGTGATAGGGTCCTGCACCCACATGGGAGGTGTGGCTGCTGATGGTGTGGAGGACGGGCAGTGAGGACATGATGTGTTTTTTGTAGGGGAGGGAGGATAAGGGGGATTGGCAGGGAGGGGGCTGCTGGGCCAGACGCCCCCACAGCAGCTGCTCTGATTTCCCTGCCCAGGCCCCTATGCTGGGCTCAGCGTTCCCTCCCCCTCCCATGGCACGGGGAGGTCCCTGGGTGGTGGGGGCGGTTCTGACCCACTGTCTCTCTCCCCAGCCTTCTGCGCCGTCCTGCAAGGCAGCCTGTTCGGTCAGCTGGGCACCCTGCCCCAGGGCTACAGCACACTCTTCATGAGCGGCCAGGGCATGGCCGGGACCTTCGCCGCCACGGCCATGCTGCTTTCGATGGCTAGTGAGTATGATGGGGATCCACCCGCAGCCCCTCTCCTGCTCCCCACACTGAGCCCCACCCCTAGCACTGACTGAGAGGAGAGTCCCCCCAGTGCTGCACTGGGACATGGGGGACAGCGCCCCGTCGCGCTGTTGCTTCACGTGTTGCGCTGGCTGTTTCAGGCGGTGCGGATGCACGGACCTCTGCCCTGAGCTACTTCATCACCCCCTGTGTCGGGACCCTGATCTCCATTGTCTGCTATCTGGTGCTGCCCCACATGGTGAGATGCTGCTCCTCCGGGGCTGGGAATGGGGCACAGGGACTTCCCCTCTGGGGGTCGCTGACTGGGGATGCAAGCAGTGTGTGTGTGTGTTTGTATGTGTGGGGGTGGTCTTTGCCAGGCCCCAGATGGATGGAGGCCTATAAAAGCAGTGTCCCCAGCTGGTGGGTTGACTGGACACAAGTGTGGGGAGGTTGGAGCTATGGGATGGGGCTGTTGGAGGACTGGGAGGGGCAGTGTGTAGTTGCCAGGGGGGTTGTGTATTAGCAATGGGCAGATTGAAGGGACATGGGTGTGATGTCCTGGGGTCAGATGTGTGCCTCTTCCACAGCCCCCCTCCTGTCCTGTCATCCCTGCAGGCCTTCTTCCGTCACTACATGGAGCGGAGTTGGCAGCGTGATCCACACAATGAGCTAGAGACCAAGGCTGGGCTGCTGGGCCCCGGTACACAAAGGAGTTGTGGGGCCCCAGTACACAAAGGAGTCGTGGGGCCTCTCTGCTGCAGGGGGACACCTCACTGCCCCCAGCACGGGGGAGGGCTCATTGCTGGGCAGGGTGGGAGTGGGCAGGTGAGGTCGCTCATGCCCATGTGCTGGGCTCATCCATCTTGCCCTGGCACTTCATGTGCCCACATGCTGTGCTGTCACCTTGCATGCAGACCCTGTTGCGCGCCTTGTGGGGTGTGACACCCCTGGTACACCCCGGCATTTATCATGCGCCCTCGCACCGCCATGGGTGGCGTCCAAACCCCCAGCTGTGCCCAGGCTGGCTGAAGACCTCTGGGATCTCTGTACACTGCCTCTCTTCCCTGTGTCCCCAGAGGAGCAGAGTGGGGACCAGTTGGAGAGGCCCGGAGAAGCTAACGGGACGCTCAGGACGCTGGAAGAGATCAGTGTGGATAGCTCTGGGAAGGGAGCCTTCGCCCTGCCCAATGGGACAGCCAGCAATTCCCAGAACGGGGGGTTGGGACCGGAGAGACCGTCAGTGTTCAGTGTGCTCCGAAAGGTAAGGGGGATACACTATAAACAGCCCCAGTGCCCCACCCCAGAGGTGGCTGCATCTCAGTGCCAGGCAAGGAATCCCTGTGTAAACAGCCCCTGTCTTACCCCCTGGAGGCAGCTGCATCTCAGTAAGGGGTTCTGGAGCTGTTGGGGGTGGGGCCCAGCAGGCTCTGACTGTCTTCCCACCCCCCCTGCAGATCTGGCTGCTGGCTCTCTGCATCGTCATGGTTTTCACCGTCACCCTGTCCGTGTTCCCTGCCATCACTGCCACTGTCATCAGCACCTCGGAGAGCCGGCAATGGAGTGAGTATAGGGAGTGGGGTCTCCTGGTTAGAACCTGGGGGGCTGGGAGCCAGGACTCCTGGCTCTGGGTGGTGCTGTGATTGCGGATGCCCCGGGGCTGGGTTGGAGCAGGCGCCCCCCAGAGGCAAAAGCCTCATGTCCTGTTCCCCAACTCTCCCCTCCGACCCCCGCAGGTGAGTTCTTCACCCCCGTTTGCTGCTTCCTGTTGTTCAACGTGATGGACTGGCTGGGCCGCAGCGTCACCTCGTACTGCCTCTGGGTGAGTGGGGAAACGCCCGGCCCCCGGCCAAACTCTGCGCTTATGCGGGGCGGGGGGGAGGGGTTCAGCAGCCTCCATGGGCGTTGAACCCCTGGGGCAAAGGAAGTGCTTTCTGGAGCAGGTGACATTGGGGGGAACTAATGGGGGGCACAATCCTGCACAGGTTGTGTGGGGAGATTATCCCCTGATTGCAGGGTTTCCCTCCCACTCTGACCCCTGCCCCCCGCTGCTCTCCAGCCAGAGAAGAGGCTATGGCTAGTTCCCCTGCTGGTGGGCCTGCGCTTCCTGTTTGTGCCCCTGTTGATGCTGTGCCAGGCCGAGCCCCGCACCCGCCTACCCGTGCTCTTCCACCAGGACGCCTGGTTCATCCTCTTCATGCTGCCGTTCTCCCTCTCCAATGGCTACTTCGTCTCGCTCACCATGTGCCTCGCCCCCAAGTGAGTGCTGGGCAGGGGCGGGACTCAGTAGGGGGCGCTCTCCCAGCGCAGTGCCCCTTTGTGCTGCTAGGGGGCGCTGTGCTGCACTGGGAGCAGGGTTGATGGGGGTCTCTAGAGGGTGCTCTTCGCCTGCAGTCAGTGCTGACCCCCATGTGCTGCTAGGGGGCACTGTGCTGTAGGGGGCGCTCTCCAAGCACGGTCAGAGGGGCATCCCAGCACTGGGAGGGGGATCCTGATGTGAACAGCTCTCTCAGTCCATCCGAGAAGTGGCTGTATCTCAGTGCTGGGTTTCTCTGCATGCTGGAGAGTGGTGTGTAGTTCTCACTGTGTCCTTCCCCACCCCCTCCACTCTGTAGGCAGGTGCTGCCGCAGGAGAGCGAGCTGGCTGGAGCCATCATGACCTTCTTCCTGGCACTAGGGCTGTCGTGTGGGGCGGGGCTCTCCTTCCTCCTCAAGGCCCTGCTGTGAGGCCCCTCAGATCCATCTCCTCATTGTCCCACAGCATCCATCATCGCTGGCGGCTCCTCTGAGTACACCCCATCAGACTTGGGGTCTTGGAATAGGAGGGACGGTGGGGGCTTTGCATAGGACAGGGGGCTGGTACCTCCTGACTTCCTCCTTTCTTTCTATGGGCATCATCTCAGCCTGGTGGGGGTAAAGATAGTGTCCCCCCCACAAGTCTCCTGTTGCAAGGCAGTTAACCCATCAGGGGTTGCCCCCAGCCCTATTCTGCTCCCCACCCACCACCATTCCATAGGAATTCCACCACAGGGAATGTCTATAGAATGGTGTAGAGTGGGAGGAAAGGGTTAATGTCAAGAGAGATCTGGTTTTTAATGTATTTATTCGTGGGGCTCCTGGGCTGATTTTGGCTGGCTCCTGAGCCCAGGTGCGGGGCTGAGCCCCACAGGGTGTCATGGGCTACACAGCAGGACACCACAGCGTACCACTTTGCCTGGAAATTCAGATAGAGCCCAGGACTCCTGAGTTCTGTCTCCAACTCCTGCCCCTTCACCCTGGGGTTGAGGAAAGGGAGGACCCCAAGGGGCTTTGCCTCTGCTGCAGAAATGCACATCGGAGCCAGACTGGGCTCTAAAGGGTTAAATATCCCCTCTCGTTCCATAAGGGTCCTAGCTCCCAGATGGCAAATGCCCCAGTGTTCTGTCCCAAGAGCTGGGGGGCGCATGCTGGCTAGCTGATTGTAAACTCCTTGGGGCAAGGTCTCGTCTGTGCTCTAAAGTGCCTCGTACGCTTTAGGTTAGCGGTTCTCAAACTTCCGTACTGGTGACCCCTTTCACGCAGGAAGTTTTGAGTACGCCGCCGCCGCCGCCCCCCCTTAGAAATTTAAAAACACTTTTTTATGTATTTAACGCTATTATAAATGCTGGCGGTTTGGGGGTGGAGGCAGAAAGTTCGCGACCCCCCGATGTAATAACTTCACGATGACCCCCAGTTTGAGAATCCCTCCGCCTTAGGTCCTAGATAAATAATAGTAGTTAGAGTAAGTGTGCCTGAGAGCCAGGATGCCTGGGTTCTACTCTTGGCTTGGGGAGGGGCTGAGAGCCGGTCACATCAGGGGAAACTGAGGCACACAATAATCTGTGTCTGTAGAGCACTTTGGAGTCCCTCAGTGGAATAAGGGTTTGGATAAGGTGTTTCCCTTCTCAATCCCTGCTGGCCCCAGTTCTTGAGCCTGCCAGCCAGGTCTCCATTAGCACCCCCAGGGCTGGCACATCCTGTCCTGGCAGTGTCCTGGAGCACTGCCTGCTGCAGCACAGAAAGAATGGGGAAAAAAACCTCTTTTGTTATTAACTCTCTAGTGCATAAAGGGTTAATTTCTCCACTGGACCCTCTGCCCCTTTGTGTTTCCCCCAGATTCCTCTCTCCACCTGTAGGACTTTATGGTGTTTAGATCCGCCCTCTTCTGGGTATGAACCTTGGACCTCCCGAGCCAAAGGTTCCTCTAGCAGGCATCAGTAGCCATGGCCCAGTCGCCAGCTGGTAGCTTTGTGCTACTGGAAGAGCTCAAGGGTGGCTTAATGGCAGACCTGGGTTTGGTTCCCTGCTGTGCCCCGAATTCCCTGTGTGACCTTGAGCATGTCCTTTAGCCTCTCTGTGCCTCAATTTCCCCATCCGTACAGTGGAGATATTAGCACTACCCTGCATGGGGCACGAGGACATATTCAGTCCATGTTGTGAAGTGCCCAGATACCATGATGGCAGGTGCTATAGAAATCCCCATGAGAGAGAGAAGGACATGGTGGCATTTTTCCCCTTTGGCTTTTTTGTGTGTTGAGGGGACTGCGAGGGGCTGTTTTATTGTATTTCATTGACTGCTTTTGGCTCTTTTTAATAAGTTTAATTTTTATTTTTTCATTAAAGTGTGGTGGGTTTTTTTTTTACAAGGATTCGTCTTGGCCTCTCTGTGTTAACTCCCCATTTGCCGCTGAGAGCAGTTGTGGGGTGGCAGAACTGGGAAACCGAGGCTAAGCAGGCAGGTATTCTGTAGGCACACAGCCCCCATCCCATGGCAGTGTAGGGCTGGGTGTGGATATGTGCCATCCTGGACAGCCGCTTTGCTGGGAAATGAAATGGAATTAGAGCTGCTGGTTTTGCCTAAGCTACTGCAGGGGGCAGAGGGGTGGGGGGTGTCATATTTTATGCTTAAAAATCTCCCCCTTCTTCCGGTACCACTGCTGCCCCCACCCCGCCCGCTGGGTAGGAGCAGGTGGCCGGGCCATGCAGATCCAGGGCAGTTCCATGTGCGTTATTTACATCATACACACCTGCCATCTAGTGGAAGGGTTAGTTACCCCCTGGGGTAATCCCTTCCAGGAGTCCCAGCACCAGTTCTGTCTAGTCAGCTCCAATCAGAGACCTCAGCCCAGCCACCCACACGGCTCCCTAGACCCACAGCCCTGACCCTGACTAATCAAATTATACTTGTGGGCTTTGGCTGATTCCCTTGCAGTTGTCAGGAAGGGAATTTTTTTTTTCCCCTGGTGCATAGTTCCCTCTGCCCCTTCCTCTGAAACATCAGAGATCAGCCATATGTGGAGACAGGGTGCTGGACAGGCTCTGCCGGTGCTTGAAGATGGTTTGGAGAATCCCTTTTATAGATGCCTGGCTGGTGTCTTGGACTTGGTTACGCTAAGGGCTGGTCTCCACTAGTAAATTAGATGGACGTTGCCCAGGGGAGCAACTAAAATGGCTCCATCTGTTCATTTTATTAAATAGGAGAGGTGACAGGCTTACAGTCTGTAAGTACATTCCTGGGGACAAAAGGCCAAGTACTAACCCGCTCTTCCACCTAACGGAGTTCTGCGGGCCACATTGTAAAAAGCTGTTGAAAAATTGGAGAGGCTGCAGAGAAGAGCCACACAAATGAATGGAAACAATGCTGTAGCAAGAGACATAAGGAGCTCAGTCCATTTAGCTTCTCAAAGAGAAAATCAAGAGGTGGCTTTGTTGTTACTTAAATTACTGTGAAGGATCTTTTCAGGGGGAATAAGGCAAAGCACCACATTTATTGGTAATACATGTATCAATCAACACTGTATCATATGCATATGATATATATTACACTCATGCTCACATACACACAAGAACACTCCGTCTTGTTGTTGCCAACTAGTTGCTCCCCTTAACTTCACTGGCCAGGTGAGTTAGAGGGGGGAGAGGTAGAGCCAGGCTTCTGCCGATCTGGATCAATGCTCCGATGTTGACAAGAGGAGACCCAGGGTCCTCTGCAAGACACCTCACTTTTATAGCAGCTTCCCTCTTATGCAAATCTATAGCAGATTCAAAATCTGTGTCTGTGTCCATTGGTTCTTTGTGGTGCTTCCTTCGGGGTGTTGTCACAATGCTGTCAAAGAGGGTGTCCCAAAAGAAGGTGCTTGCTTCTAACGCCCAAGGCTGACAATACGTCTGATCTTTAGTGAGCCCACTTGACACGTTGTATTGTTCTTGGGTCTGGCTTCCATCCCTTCTCCAAGGGTTGCAGCTCTCTGGAGGTGCCTGCCTTCCACACCTTACTCATTCACACCTCATTCATTTAAAAGGGGAATTGATTACAAAGTGGAGGGAGATCTTATTTTACTCCTAGTGAAAAGACATTTTTCTTCTATCTTAACTATACTATCCTTAGGGGCTATAACATTATACCAAGGCTCAGTACAAAGTTATATGAAGAGGCGTAATACAAAGTCATAGGAAAGTTATGTGAAGATGCTTAATGCAGAAATTTATCTACAACTTCATCTAGGTGTCTAAGTACCTTCAGGGGGAGGAGAAGACACCGATACTGACAGGCTCCTTAAGCTAGCGAAGAAAGGCAGAACAAGAACCCTGGGGTCACAGCTGAAGCCAGATGTGTTCCACGGAGAAATAAGGCACCAGTTTTTAACAGTGCAGGTGATTAACCAGTGGCACAAACTACCAAGGGAACTGGTGGATTTTCCATCTCTTGAAGTGTTCAAATCCAGCCTGGCTGTATTTGGGGAAGATGCAGTAGTCAAACCCAAGTGACCGGGCTCAGGGCAGGGGTACCAGTGACAATCTCTGGCCTGGGCCTAGATCTGCTGGCCCATTTTGGCCTTAAACTCTACGAATGAAGCCACAAATATTCACAGGTGGGGCTGCCTCACTCTCAGCTGTACCCTTGGCCTCCTCTTGGCTGATAGTGCCCAGAGCTCCTATTCTGTTCAGCCTAATTCTTTGCCAATCTTCTGCTGTTTACTGGACACAACCCCCTACATCAGCTTCCCAGCCAAGAAGGGGTTAATTGGAGAGTTTCATCCAGCCCACCCTGTTGGGAGAGTGAGTCCATTGGGCCTCAGCCCTGTTCCTTGCAGCACAGGGCCTCATGCCATCCCCACACCTGTTCCATCCCCCTCAACCAACCCCAAGCCCCTCTCCTGCTTCTCTCAGCTGGGGTTCCTGCAGGGAAGAGGGGATACCCCACGCTGGGGCTGGTCTGGCCCCCTCTAGGATCTGTGATGAATTGAGAGGGGACTGGTGGTGGTGATGGGGAATGGGGTAGTACTATGATGGCACTGCCTGAAGCAAAGCATCACATAAGAAGGCCATATTGGGTCAAAGCAATGGTCCATCTAACCCAGAATCCTGTCTGCCAACCGTGGCCAATGGCAGGTACGTCAGAGGGAGTCCATGGGAGGGAGGTGCCCCCCAGCAGGCGGCACTCAATATAACCACAAACTCTGGCCTTGCTGGAAACTAGAGTCCTGACTTCTGTTCCCAGGTCTTGGGAGGGGAGTGGGGCCTAGTGGTTAGAGCAGATGGGCTGAGAGCCAGGATTCATTGGGTTCCAGTCCACACTAATTGGGTTCAGACACTAATTGTCTGGATGAGTTCCTCCCCAGCTCTCTGCCTCAGTTTCCACATCTGTCAAGGGGGAGGACACAGTGAAGCCCTGCACTTCAAGGGGTCAGAAGCACACAGCTGATGTGTGGGTGCTGTGCTGTGGCGCAGGGGCTGAGTTTGCGGGGCTTGGACACTAGTTATTTGGTGCCACATTAATGACAGCCCCAAACCCCAGCTTTCCTTTCCAAAACCACCTCCTCTGGCTCTTAGGGGCTCCCTTCCCCCATGCTGATCCTTTCATCCCTGTGAATCAGCCCCCTCTGGGAACCGAGTCCTTGAGCGGGGATTTCTAACCCCACTCCCCGGATTCCATGCCCCCCCTTCCCAGAATCAGGAGGCACACCCATCCCATCCAGGGGTCTCCCATCCAGCCTCTCCAGTGAGTGACACATCCCCTGCCCTACCTGCACCCCAGGAATAGCTCGTGTGGGGTCATGTTCCCAGGGCAGTGTACTGGGGAGTCCAATACAGTTCCCAGCCCACCACCCACATAGACCCCCCCCTCCCATTTCCATCTGCTCTGGGTTACCGGGTTTCAACGTGTCATTTCACCCACTCCGGGCCCGCTGATACTGAGGGGGGATTTTACTGCACACCCCTCCCACCAGCGTTTACCCCAGAAGCTGAGAGGAGACTGTATCGACTCACGTTGAACAGCAGACGCCGCACTCACACCCTTAAGGCCGCGAACACTGCCCCCATCCCTCCCCTCCTTCCACACATCAGTCCAGAAAATAATGCACTGCAAACCCACCTCTCCCTCCCAAAAACAGAGCGACGAGGGTGGGATTCGAACCCACGCGTGCAGAGCACAATGGATTAGCAGTCCATCGCCTTAACCACTCGGCCACCTCGTCTCTCATGTTGGGCGTCTTTTGCCAGCCCAGCCATACCCCTGAGTGTGTCTGAGCCAGGGCAGGCGCGCACAGGTCGAAGAGGGTCTGTGTGCGGGGTGGGGGGGGGTGAATCCCCCAACGCTGCCTTTTGCACACACCCCCTTGTCCGGACACCCTCCCCCTCCCTGTGCCCCCCTGGCCCCCATCCGAGCTGGGCCCCGGATGCAGCCAGGGGCGCGTGAGCCAGTCCCGTGCAATGGTCAGAAATACCCCCCACCCCCGTGGCCCCCCTGTCCAGAGCGGGCGGGCGGAGCGCGGGGGCGAGCCGGCTTGCAGTGGCTCCTCCCTAGGGCAGGTGGCGCGCTGCTACCGCGACGGGCGCCTCCATTCCCGGCCCCCGGCCGGCTGCATGGAAGGGCTGGGAGCTGCCGCCGCCCGCCGCCTGCGCCGGTCCCCGCTGGCGAGCATGGGCGCAGCGCGCGGGGCCTGAGCGGGGAGCCCCGGCCGCGGCCGGCATGCAGGGCCCCGCCAGATGCTCCTTCTTCAAGGCGCTGCTGTGGGCGCTGGCGCTGGTGGCCCTGCTGCAGCTGCTCTACCTGTCCCTGCTCTCGGGGCTGCACGGCCGCCAGCAGCGCTCCCGCTACTCGGAGCTGTTCGGGGGGCGCCGGGGCGAGGCGCCCGGCCGGCCCAGCGAGCAGCAGAAGGAGCAGCTGAAGCGCGCCCTGGCCAGCGGCGGGCGGCTGGACGCCAGCGGGCAGTACCGGATCTACACGGACATGCTGGGCCCCCCGGAGCGGGCGGGCCGGGCGCCCGACCTGGTGCTCGCCACCCACACCAGCCTGAGCAACCTGCACCAGCTGCAGGAGCTGGTGGGGCGCTGGCAGGGCCCGGTCTCCCTGGCGCTCTTTGCGCCGGGCCCCGCCGAGGTGCGGCTGGCCACGCTGATGCTCTACGCCCTGGGGGCGCTGTGCGGGCCGGTGCGGCAGCTGGTGAGTGCCCACCTGGTGTGCCACTCGGGGGACCTGGCAGCCTTCCCTGAGTTGGAGGACCGGGCGGAGTTTGCCCGGCTCAAGGCCTGTGGGGATGTCTTCGCCAAGCTGGCACGGGCCGGGGTGGGCCGGCGTAACTATGCCCTGGGCGCCAACGCCTCCTACCCCAACAACCTGCTGCGCAATGTGGCGCGGGGGGCGGCCACTGGGCACTACACGCTGGTGCTGGACGTGGACATGCTGCCTAGCGAGGGGCTGCGTGAGGCCTTCCTGGCACTGGCTGCAACCTTTGGTGCTGAAGGGCCACCAGGTGTCTTCGTGGTGCCCGCCTTTGAGATCCGACACACCCGGCGCCTCCCAGGTGCCAAGGCCGAGCTGCTGCAGCTGTATCAAGTGGGGGAGATCCGGCCATTCTACGAGGAGCTCTGCCCACGCTGCCAGACCCCCACCAACTACTCACGCTGGCTGAACCTGCCTCCGGACAGTTCCCTGAACATTGCCTACACCGTGGAGTGGAGGGACCCCTGGGAGCCCTTCTACATCAGTGCCAACTCTGTGCCATCCTATGATGAAAGATTCAAGCAGTATGGGTTCAACCGCATCAGCCAGGTACCTGCTTCAGCGGGCATGGGAAGGCATTTGTGCCATGGGAGCCAGCCCCAGATATACGCCCAGATAACCCAAGAGGTGGAGCAGGGTGTCCTTGACCTGTGGGTGAAACAAATCTGGGAAGTCTCAGCCAGGCTCTCTTAAGATCACTGGGCACTTCAGACCATGCTCAATGAGCCTCACAGAGGGCACCCACACATGGTGCTGTGAGACACATGGGCAGGGTGTGAGAAGTGAATATCTCCTTCCCTGCAAGGGAGCTTTGGCCCTGATCCAGCCCTAGGTCAAGAGTACTTGCTGGCTAGTGGGGAGATTGTGCTGCAGGGAGCAGGATTCAGTAAGAGGTGCTCTCACCTTGCAGTCAGTGCTGTTCCCAATGCCCAGGGCTGCACCAGAGGGCGTTGTACACCCTGAAGTCGCATGTAGATGTAGAAGAGCTATAACATGGGCCTTGGCCCCTTGTGCTTATTAACGACCGTTTGTCCCCTTTCCTACAGCTTCCATCCAGTGGAGAATTTCCACTTCCTGTCCTGAACTGTAGTGTTCTGTGAAGCTGTGAAATAGCCACCCACCCTGCATCTGAGCACTGGGTGAGGGATCCCTGTATAAAACAGCTCTAGTGCCTCACTCCAGAGGCGGCTGCATAGCCGCTGCACCCCACGCTGAGGTGGTTGCATCTCAGCCGTGAATGGGGGATCCCTGTATAAACAGCCCCACACTCCACTGTAGAAGTGGCTGATTTTCAGCCATCAGTGTAACAGGATGTGGGACACTTCAGAGTCTGGTGGGGGTGGGGGTTACCCTGGTCTCTCTTTCACAGCTCTCCTGTCCCCTTTCACAGGCATGTGAGCTCCATGTGGCCGGGTACAGTTTCTCAGTGCTGAACAATGCTTTCCTAGTACACAAGGGCTTCAAGATGCCGAGCGAATTCCACTCACAGAAGGATGCCGAGAATCAGCGCAACAAGGTGCTCTTCCGCCAGTTCAAGCAGGAGCTGAAGCTGAAGTATCCTGGCTCACCGCGCCGGTGCTGATGGTCCTGCCATTTCCAGCACAGCTCCTCAGACCTGCCTTCCTCCTGACCCTTCATCTGTAGCTTTGGTGTCATAGTGTTTTTGGGGGGGCCTGCCCAATCTGGGCTTGGAATGCCCCCTCCTTTCCATTGAGTCATTAACCCTGACACTGGACAGAGGTTTATAGTTGCGGGGAGGGAATCTTTCCAGCCACATCATACTGGATCCTTTACCTGCCCCAGCCTGTTGCTGGGGTGATGGATTCCTGTATCCCCATCCTCCAATATATTTCAGCATTCTCTTCCCCCAATTTTCCATTGAACAACAGGCTGTCAGAACAGAGGACCTCCCCCCTCGCTCTGGCCTGCTGCCTGTGTGGACGGAGGACAGCTGTTTCCTCTCTCTGCAGCTCCCTTATGATTCTTTGCCTCCTTGAGCAGGGAGAAAGGGACTGTTCTGGACTTAGCACCCAGGTGGGAGTTAGTATAGGGATTAAAAGAAGGGGGACAGAGAGTCAGGACTTCTGGGATCCTTCCGTAGCTCTAAGTCCCCTCCCCTTTCTGCACTTCACTTTTCCCCTTTGTAAAATGGGAATTAACGCACTGACCTACCTCCCGAGGACAGGGGGCATGAGGCTTAATTTATGAAGATGCTCAGTGCTGCTTGAATGGGGCGGGCAGAGTGCTCTTACTCCACTGTAGGAAATGGCCTGGCATTCAGTTCCCCTGAGTGCAAGCCTTGGGTTAAAACAATAAAGTACTGTGGAGGCTAAGGGTGTCTCCTCATGGCTGTGTCCTACCGTGGGTCCTTTCTGTGGTGCCGGGGGCAGTGGCTGGAACTTATCTATCTCACACAGGGCTTGGCTCACTAGATATGGCACTGGTGGGTGCTGCTGACTCGTCGGTGTGCGAAAGCAGGGACCCTCCTGCCAATGCACAGCATTTTGCTCAGGATGGGGAGTGGGAGCTGAGAGCCATACAGCGGCCTCTCTCCAGGCATTTGGGTGACGGGGGCAGTACTATGGGTGCCATGACAACATTGCACTTGGGCACCATGGCAAAGAGACAAAGGTACTGTGCCAAGGCTGCACTGGGTCTGGGTGCCAAGTGCTATGGCAACACCATGACTGGTGCTGTGGCAATGCTGTAATGGCGCTGCACCAGGTTGTGATGATACTGTCCAGGAGTCACCAAGTCTGCAGGTAACGTCATGACCTGACACCATGGCAACAACCCCACTGGGTGCCACAGCAACCCCAAGACTAGGTGCCACGGCAACACCAGTTCAGGGGATTCCCCTTAGCTCAACTTTGGTTGAATGTCGCGCACCTCGCGCTAGGCTGTGGGCCTCTTGTTGCCATGGGAACATGCCGCGTCCTCCACTATCCCATAAGGCCCAGCGCAGTGGGCAGTTGGGAACCATAGAGGCAACGGCGCTCTGGCTAACTAGTCTTCCTGATTGGCTGGCAGAGGATGGGGCGGGGCCAGTAGGTGTGGAGTTTCCGGGTACGGAGAAGCGAAGCGCCTACGGGAGGGAGGCCGCAGGCCTGGGCTCCCCGAGGTACGTGGGGCTCAGAGCAGCGGGAGATGGATTCGTCCCAGCCTCCCCTCCATGGGGTGCTGGGTGGTGCATTCCCAGCCGAGATCAATGGAAGCCGGGCTAGAGCAGTGCAGCCCAAGGGGGACTTCGCTGCCTCCCCTGCTTCTGAAGCTTGTTGGTTCCATCCCCATTGAGATCAAAGGAGGGCAGGCCGGCCTATTGCAACCTCAGGGGGCGAATTTACAGTGGCGGCCGGTCCAGACCATTGCAATTCAAAGAGGAGGGTTGTGGCCTCCATATTTTGGGTGCTCACTGAACCTCTCTCAGTTTGAAACGCACTGGGGGCGCAGACCATTGTAGCCTGGGAAGGGGTGCCCTATATCCTGTTGTCCCCCATCATGGGAACCCGAATGGCACCTTCCAAAGCAAATTCAAAGGAACTGGGAGAGACCAAGACATCTAATGGGTGGGGGTGAATTGTGCCCTCCTGCTGTGTATGGGGTTCAGTGGTGCCTTCCTCAACGCGGGAACAGAGCAAACTATGTCAATTGGAGGGAGAATATATAGTAGTGGTATGTTCCTCAGTGCACTCAAGTGAGCAAAAGATGGGATATACCATTCCCATCAAGGAATGGGGGCGAAGAGAGTGTCCCCCAGCATTGAACATGCACCAATAAGCCCAGCAGGGAGCTGGGTCAAACCATGGCTACAGAGCGAGCAGGGGGCTGGGAGCTAGGACTCCTGGGTTCAGTTAGTGCCTCTGCCTGTATTCCCAGCCTAAGGGGATGTCTACACTGACATTTTGTAGCGTTCTAACTTGCTGGCCCAGGGCTGTGAAAAATCACCTCCCTGAGCACAACAAGTCTGAGTGCTTTAAAGCACCAGTGTGGACAGGATCCGAGGGCTCAGGAACGCTGGATGAGCTCGTGACCACACTCGCACTTCAAAGCGCTGCTGCGGGAGCGTTTCTGCAGCAGCACTTTGAAGTTTCTAGTGTAGACGTACTCATAGAGTCCTGCTCCCTGCTAGTTCCAGTGCCCCATGGGCCTGGATTGGGGCCTGGTGTGTTGGCGAGGAGGGAGCTCCAGGCTCATGGCAGCAGAGCACAGGGGTCGCCATGCTGGCTCCGATGAGGCCAGCACACGTTTCTGCAGAGTCACATCATGTGTCATGACACCATTACAATAGCAGCTACCAGCTGATAGCACCTCACTCCCTGACAGAGTGACTGGGTGGCTTCAGGGCTTCCGCCGCCCCCCTCTTCCCCCGCCCCGCCATGGCTGCACATCACAGTGCAGTGAGAACAAGGAGGCGCTGGCTCTGGTCAGGCCCCATGTGATATGCATTCAGGTCCCACATTTGGAACAAGTTGTTGGGTCTCAATGTTGTTCCCAGTGGAGAAGGCAGTGACTTGGGCGCTTAATGGGCTATGGAGACTGGGGTCCACTAGTTGAGGTGGCCCTGGGCAGGCGGCTACATGTTGGCAGGGGTTGGAGCTTCCGCAATCCAGGCCCATACTCTGGGCACACAGCGGGCCCATGGGTTGGGGGAGAGCTGTCCCTGTCCAGGGCCCCCTGCTCCGCATGTGATGGAGGAGGGCAACGGGAGGTACAGTGAAGTAGGACCCTCCGAGATCACCTGGCCATAACCCCTGCCATTGATCACCCAGAGTGCCCATGCCGGTGCACCCAGCGCCCAAGGAGGCGGAGGAGATGGAGGGGGACGGGGACTCGGCTCCTGAGCTGAATGGCGAAGAGGAGGAGAGTGAGGAGGAACATAGTGCCAGCCCTTCTGAGTCAGAGGAAGAAAGCTCAGGTACTGGGGTGTGGAAGGGGATCGGGGATGGGGCTTAGCCCTTTATCACAGAGCGGTACTGGGGGATGGCCCTGCTTCCTGGGTAAGAGCCATGGCCCAGCCAGGCCGGTGTCCTCTCCCTAGTCTCCTGGGTTCTATTCCCAGCTCTGGGAGGAGAGTGGGGTCCAGAGGGCTATAGGGGGATCGGCCTATGAACCAGGACTCCTGGGTTCTATTTACCCCCAGCTGTGTCGTGTGCCCCTGGGTGAGTGTCCCGACTCTGTGTGCTTCAGTTTCCTGGGTGGTCTGTGTGTGGCACTGTGCCCGGGGTAAACGTGGGCTGGAAGGTACATGTGCTGTGCCCTACAGAGATGGACGAGGAGGACTGTGAGCGACGGCGCAGCGAGTGCCTGGATGAGATGTGTGACCTGGAGAAGCAGTTCTCTGAGCTCAAGGAAAAGTGAGTCCCCTGTTGGCTTCCCCACCCCTGAGGTGCCCGTAGCTCAGTGCCAGGCGAGGGATCCTGGTATAAACTGCCCCTGCGCCCTACGCCAGAGATGGCTGCATCTCAGGGCTGGCTGACATGGTGGGCTGGATGGCGCTGGACAGGCCTGTGCTGTGCTGGGTGGGGTGGGCAGAGTGGGACCATTCTGGCCAGGGCTGGGTGCAGTGGGGGTGGGGGTTGATGGGGCTGTGCTCACTCCCTGCTGGTGCACCATGCAGGCTCTTCAAGGAGCGGCTGAACCAGGTGAAGGCCAAGCTGGAGGACGTGGCATCAGGGCGGGCGGCCGAGTACCTGGACCCTCTGAGTGTCCTGCAGAACAACATGAAGATCCGCATCGAGGTGGCTGGTGAGCTCCTGGCCCTGCCCATGTGTTCTCTATATCCCCTGCTGCCCCACAGGGAATTGGTCCCATCGCTGAGGAGTTGCGGGGCCAGAGCTCAGTATCAGGGCTGGGGTGGGGGAGGGTGGCTGTGTCCCCTGGGCTGTCCTGTTCCAGGCAGGCCTCAGAGGGCAGTGACCAGCTCTAAGGGAGCAGCAAGGGCTGGAGGCTCAGGAGCTGGGGTCAGTTGGGCATGGGGAGGGTGGGGAATGACAGGGCTCAGATCCAGTGTGACCCAGAGGTGGGGGGTGGGAAGGGTTCAGGACTGGGGAGGATGGATGGTGGGTGGGAGAGCCTGTGGGAGAGGATGCAGGGGGTTCAGGAGAGGCATGCGGGAGACTCAGACCTGCGGGATGGGGTGGGAATTCAGAAGAGGGTGCTAACAGGCAGGCCATTCCCTGGAGGGGGCTCAGGGGTGGAGAGATTCAGGCAGGTGGGGGCCAGGCCCACCTGTGGGAGGGAGGGGTGAGGCCCAGAGGGAGGAGTTGATGGCAGGGCCCAGAGGGCAGGAATTTTGAAGGATGTGATGGAGTGATGCTGGCAGGGCCCAGGCTGGTGGTGGTAGGAGGGCAGGGACTTGGACTGGGAGCCTCATGGGAGGCTTGGGGTAGCCAGGGTGGGCATCTCGCAGGGGCTGTGGCTGGGCGTGGAGGTGGAGGGGCCGGTGCGTGGGCAGGGGTCACTGGTCCCCCCTCTCTGCAGGCATCTACAAGGGGCTGTGCCTGGAGGTGGTCAGGAACAAGCACGAGTGTGAGCTGCAGGGAGCACGTCAGCACCTGGAGGTGAGGTGAACCCCCCTACTCCCCCCTGCCCCCCTCAATCCCATTGCTGAGGTCCCCTGCAGGCCCCCCCCTACCCCTCCCTGCCCCACAGGCGCCCCCTGTGTAAGTCCCTGATCTAGCCCCTGAGGTTCCCCATGGACGACCCTGCTCCCGCATACCTTCCATCCAGTTCCCAGCTCCAGACGCTGCATCCTGTGTGAGCCCCGTGGCTGACTTCTGCACCCCCAGCCTTCCCAGGGAGCGCCTGTGGGTGACGCCAGCCACCGTAGTGGGGGCCAGGAATGGGACTAAATGAGCCAAGTGGAAGGCTGGAAGCCCACAGCCTGGGGGTGGGATTGGGTCTGGCTGCGCCCCCCCGACCCCGTCCTGTCCACACAGAGTGAGAAGCTGCTGCTCTACGACAACATGCAGAGCGAGCTGCTGGAGCGCATCCAGCGCCTGGAAGACGATCGGCAGAGCATCGACATCACCTCGGGTCAGTGAGCCCCGGGGCCTCCCCCTCCCCCGCTGCCTCCCCCCACTGCGGATCTCCACACGTCTCTGCCTCCTGGTCATCCAGGGTGCCTCTAACCTGCTCTCACTTCAGTGTGCCCCCACAATCATCCCCAGCTCCATGCCCCTGTCACACTGCTGCTGCCCCCCACAGGGTTCCTCCCAGCAGTCCCCGGTGTCACACTCCCCTGCATCCCCATTACAAAGGCAGCTGTGTCCGGGGTCCCTGCACCCCAGGGATCAGATCAACGGGTCCATCCTCCCCAGTACCCTAGTGTTGTTCCCACTTTCTAGCTGTTCATTTGCTCCCTGTGTGAGGTGAATTTGCTCGGTCTCAGCCCAGTCCCTTGTGGAGCAGGATCACTGTTTCCGCCCCCCAACTCTGTGGCACTAACCACTCCCCTTATCCCTCTCCCCAGAGGGCACTAACTTCCCCTGCCCTGACAGCCCCAGCAGACAGAGAGGATTGAATCCCCTTTGCCCCCCAGAGGCATCCCTGTGGGGCAGGGGGGAGGGAGAGAGGGGGCTGCTGCCAAGAAGGCCCCTCCCCCAGCCCGGTGGGAGGGACTGACCTCTGACCCTTGTCCTCTCCTCCTGGGTTAGAGTGGTGGGACGACAAGCTGCGCCCCAAGAACAGCCTCAAGAAATGGGACCCCTTCCGGCCTGCCAAGAGGAAGAAAGCGCCGCTCGTGTCTGATATCCTTACGCTGGTCTCCCTCCCTCTGCAGGGCCTGGGGCAGGGACCATGCTGGTGTCCCCTTCCACTCCCCCGCACACACACACTCTGCCGGTATCTCCCAGCTGCTATCTCCTCCCACAGAACAGACCCATCCCGCCAGGCATCCCATCGGTCCTGGTCCCTGACCCTTGCAGTCCCAATGGGGATGTTGGGGGAAGCAGGGGCTGGGATGACTGGCCCAGGGCCTCCCTGTTCTGCTATGCCCTGTGGTAGGGAGTCCTATTGATGCTTGGCTGTCCCTGTCCCACAATGTCCCCCTCTATCCCCTCCATCCTAGTTCTTGCCGCCACCCCCAACTTCCCCAAGTTGGTGTGGGAGGGAACAGGGCTAAATAGTCACCAAGGCTGCATATGGCTACATACCCTTAACGTGCCCCTCACGCCCCTACATTGTCTACATGCTGCGGGACATTGACATCCTAGAGGACTGGACGGCCATCAAAAAGGTGAGGCTTGACCCATAGGACACCTGGGTCCCTTAATCATCCCCACTCCCTCGCACACACCCCAGCCACCCCACCCAAGCTTGGGTCCCTTAAGCCCCTCCCACACACACCTGTTCCCTGGCTGCCCCATAGGCTGCCAGGTCCCTTGATAACCACCCCTCACGCACACCTTTAGTTGTTCTGCAAAACGCTGTGTCCCATAATAATCCTCCTTCCTAGCTCGGCCGTTTGGGATCAGACTCGTGGAAATGGGATTCTTTTCATACGTATTCTTAATATGCCCTTTAAAAAGTCACCAGTTGCATAGCTGGGCCAGGAGCTGGGAGCCAGGACTCCTGAGGTCTGTCTCCAGCTCTGGGAGCCGAGCCGGGGGGTCTAGTGGGTTAGAGTAATGGGGAGGGTGGGGCTGGGAACCAGGACTCCTGGGTTCCAGCCCTAGCTCTGGGCGGAGGATGGGGCTTTGGAGTCAGGACTCCCTGGTTCTGTTCACTGATGCTGAGTGATTCCTTTACCTTGTGCCTCCGTTTCCCTGTCTGTCATACAGACAGGCTAATGCTGCCATCCTTCCTGGGGGAGCAGCATGGGTGGGGTGTGCAGAGCTCTGGGAGCAGCGGCGGGGGTGGAGCACTCTCCCTGCGTTAGCCCCTTTCAGCATCTTGTCTCTCCTTACAGGCTAAAGCAGCCGTGTCCCCCCAGAAGAGAAAGTCAGATGGTAAGAGCTGGACAAGGGGTGAGATATGGGGGCCTCTCCTCTAGGGGCTCCAGCTCCAGTCTGGCCCCAGGGCTGTGAGCTGGCTGGCTCAGGGGTCCAGGGAGTGGGGTGCAGGGTCTTTCCACATAGGGGCACTGGCTCTGCCCTGGGCCCCCCTGAATCCCAGCTGTGCCCCTCCTGCCCCTTCATGGCTCCTTCCCTGCCATCTTGCTGCCCTCCACCAACCTGCACAGATCCCCCTTGCACCTGCCCCAGTGCCTCAGCCAGGTCACCTGGCCTTGCAGCTGCCACCAGCACCCATCCTCAGAGCAGGTCCCCATCCCCAGTATGTAGCGCTGCACCTACCCCCAACCCCCGAGCACTGACCACCTCTCTCCTCCCAGTGCTGGTGAAGGTGGAGAAGCCGGGGGCCCAGTTCTCAGCCCGCTGCGAGGACGGGCGGCTGCATTACGAGGGTGAGATCTACAGCAAAGGGCAGAGTGTCGTCCTGGAGGTCGGGGACGAGGCACCTGCGCAGTGAGTGGCCAGGGACTGGCTGGCTGGAGGGAAGGGGCAGGAGCCCTTTTCCCTCTAGGAGGTGCCAGCTCTGATCCAGCCCCGAGGCGGGGCACTGGCTGGCTCGGAGGGGCAGGGGATGGGACAGGGGGCTGCTCTCCCTACAGAGGGGGGCTGGCTCCAATCCAGCTCCAGGGCAGGGGAGACGGGCTAATGGGGTCTGGCTGGCTTAGGGGGCAGGGAATGGGATACGAGGTCTTTCTCCTGCAGGGGATGCTGGCTCTAATCCAGTCCCGGGTGGGGACGGTCTTTGGGGGCTGGGGTGACCCCTGCTCTCCCCCGCAGGGCAGTGATCACGGCTGTCAGCACTGGGGAGGTCTGGCTGCGCCGGGAGGATGGCACCAAGACCAAAATCTACGTCTCGCAGCTGCAGAAGGGCAAGTACTCGGTGCGCAAGGCCTGAGGAGGGCCTCTCGTGGCTCAGCCCTGCGGCTCAGCGCAGGCCTCCTCCTGGAAACCAACGGCCCACGGACCTTCCCCGGCACAGCGAGTGGCTGGGCTTGCTCTCCCCTTGCACTAAGGCTCAGATGGAGAGGACTCTGGGGCCCTGCCCGGCGGGGTGTTCCCATGGCCAGTGCTCCCGCCTCAGATCCCTGCAGACAGGCCAGCACGAGGCTTCACCGCTCGCTTCCCTCGCTAGGACTCTGGTGTTTGTAGCAATCTTGGGGGGCTGCACGTAAACCCTGGTACCTGGGGCTGTTGTGCCCCCCAGGGAAATAGGGGTACTGGTTCCAGGGGCTTCAGCAAGAAGAGCCTTGGGCCTTGGCCAGCCCCCTGGACGTGTTCACATTAAAAACCAAGTGAAACGTATGAAATTTTGGCCCTTTGATTCATTTCCGTGTATGCTGGGGACTGGGGAGTTTTTCTCTTCCAGGGGTCGCCAGCTCTATTCCGGCCCCAGGGTGGGCTGGGGATGGGAGGCGAGTGGGGTGTCCCCTTGCTGGGGCACAGAGTGTTCCAAGCCAGCACCCCCGCCCCCAGCTGTGTGCACCGTCCCTTGTCTCTGAGCCCCTCCAGAACAGCTGCCCATAACCCCTTAAGGGGGTCACTGCAGCATCAAAGCACCCCCTGACTCCAACCTGCTCTGATTCTGGGGGACACACCCTGGCTTCTTTCCCCCAAGTGGCAGCACCTTTGGGACCCCCCCAACTCTTCCAGCCCACACTGTTGCGCCTTCTCCAGCCTTCCTTCCCCTTGGGAAAGACAGGGCCCCCCACAGTCCCTGTCCAGACGGTACTGCTGGGAGCCGCTCATGTGGCCGACAGCCTGGGGGCCTTGTGTCTGGGTCGTGCCCATTTTCAGCCAGGCCTCCCCCAGCACACCCAGCTGCCTGCACCCCTCCAGCGCTCCTCAGCAGAGCAAGGGGGAAGGTGAAAGAATGGGGAATCCCTTCCCATCCCTTCTGCATGAGCCCAGCCAAAGCTGCACCCCAATGTCACAGGCTCTGGAGAGGCTACAAGGCCTTTAGGGTGAGTGGGACTGGGTTACAGGGGGATCTGACCTGGGAACCCAGACCCTGATTTTGGTTCTGCCTCATACTAGACTTTCAAACCCTCCTGCCAACTGCTCACGGGGGGTCTCTACGAGCCCCTCCCCACAATGGGGCTTTGGCTTGACATCCTATGAGTTCTGCAGAGAACTGATCTCCTGAATTCCAACACCCCACTTTCCTCCCCGTGGCTCCACTCCCTTCTCTGCATGCCCAGCTGATTGGGGTCTGGGAGCCAGAACTCCTGGGTTCTATCCTTGGTTTTAGGGGGCTGTGGGGTCAAGCAGGATGGGGGCACTGGGATCCAGGATTCCTGGATTCTATCCTCAGTTTTGGAAGGACTGTGGGGTGCACTCGGTTTGGGGTGGGGGTAGGTGCTGTCTGGAAGCCAGGACCTCTAGGTTCTCTTCACAGCTGGCTGTTTCACAGTGGCAGAGTCCTCGCCCCTGTTTGTGCCTCAGTTTCCCTCCCTGTCTTGGGAGCCACCCTCCCAATGTCAGGGTGAGGGGCTAGGGCATCTGGGCAGGGCTCTTGGGTGGGGAACAGATACAAAACCCAAGATAAAGCAAGACCCTGGGGGATGGTGCCCAGGACCCCTGGTGTCTGGGGGCGGCCAGGCAGCTGCTGGGTTTGGCTGGTGGCCCAGACATGCTCAGAGCCCAGCGCATCTGAGTTCGACGTGGGAGCGACGGGAATAATAAATTAATAACGACGCTGCAGGCAGCGAAGGGATAGTGGGAAGGGGGCACTGCCAGGTAAGGGCCTGTGGTGGGGGGCATTGGGATGGGGCTGCATGGGGCACTGGGGGAGTGGGAGGTGGGCCCTGGGGACTCCCCCAGGATGTCAGCACCCTTTACATCAAAACTTCACTCCAGGCAGGGAGGGAGTAGCACAGCAGCTATTTATAGCTCAGAACCTGGGGGTGGGGGGCTGAGATGGGGAGGGGATCTGGGAGGGAACTGAAATCAGGGGAGGGGAGGGGATCTGGCTTGGTTCTGATGGATTTTCCATCTTTTGCTAATTCCCCGCCCCCCATCTACTGCCCTGGGCTCCATTTCCCTGTGGTTATACACACCCCATTACACACCTGGCCTGCAGCCCTAAGACTGACCTTTCTCTCCCATCTGGAAGAGGAGTAGTGTCTAGTGCTTAGAGCAGGGTGCTGGGAGCTAGGACTCCTGGGTTCTATCCTAGCCCTGGGACAGGAATGGCGTGGAGGGATTCTAGCCCTTGCTCTGGGAAGAGAGCTGGGTCTAGTGAGGAAGAGCAAGGGGCTAGGAGTTAGGACGCCTGGGTTCTACTTTTAACTCCAGAATTGGGATCTAGTGGGTTACAGCAGAGGGGCTGAGGGAGAACCACTACTCCTGGGCTCTGTCTGCCGCTCTGTCCCGGACTCTCGCTGGGGCAGCCCCCTCTCCGTGCCCTAGTTGACCCCTGCGGAAAACGGGCAGGCCGGGAGATTGGTATCTGTGTCCTTGTTCCCCCTGCCCGGGGCTGGGCTGCTGATTAGATCTGCGCCCCCGCACGGGCTCTGCCAGCCCCGAGAGCTTTGCCTTGGGAACGTGACTGCTCTGCGGGGCGGCGGGGAAGCCCGTGGGTCCCTGCCGGGGGCTGGCTCAGCCCGGCCGAGCCCTGTGCCAGGGCCGGGTGTGACGGTGAGTCAGAGGCGACGCCCGCATTCCTGGCCCAGGCACGATCCGCTCCCCCGTCCCGCGGAGCCGGGGGCGCTGGAGCCTCTACCGCAGCCCGCCCCCGGCTCCTCCCGCGCTCCTGGGCCAAACAGCCCCCGCGCCCCACCCCAGAGACGGCTGCATCTCAGCGCCCCGCCAGAGCTCCATGCCCGGGGGAGAAGCAGATTCCCAGCAAGGGCCACGTGGGTATGAGTCGTGCCCCTTCCTTCTTTTCCTTCCTCCTCCCGGTAGCGTTTCAGGGCTGGCGTCAGGCTGGGCTGGGCTGCTCCGACTCCGCCGTCCCTGGGGGGCCCCGAGGAGTTGGGACCAGGGGGTGTGGGGGGGTCGCTAAGGGTTAACAGCCGCTCCTGTTTCTGGCAGGGGGAGCGTGTCTCCGCCGCCCGGTCACCGAGATGGAGCCCCTGGACCAGCCAGACTGGTATGGCAGAGTGGCTGCGGGGGGGAGGGGGGAGCCAGGACTCCTGAGTTCTGTCCCAGCGTGGGGGAGGGGTGGGGGGTTAAAGCAGGTGGGGCTAGGAGCCCGGACTCCTGGGTTCCATGCTCTGGCCCTTAGTGCTCGGGGCTCCCCGCCCTCTTCACAGCTCTGTCTCCCTCCTCAGGCTGCGGCGGGACCCCGTGTACGATGTCCCGGATCCCCACGTCTTCCCCCGGCCCAGGCCAGCCCGGGGCTCTCCGAACAACGTGAGCCTCCTGGATCGCCTGCTCCTCACCCAGGCTGTGTGGCTGCAGCTGAGCCTCAACTCCGCCACGGCCCTGCACATCCTGCAGCGGGAGCCCCCCGGGGTGAGGTGCCGGGCCGGATGCTGGGGGAGAGTGGGCCATTGCTCTTGACGGGGGGGTAGCGTGCAGGGTGGGCCTCGGGGGCTCCTCTGGGGAGGGGAATAATACTGGGCTGGATGGATCCATGGGTCTGACTGGGGAGGGGGGAGAATCCCACACTGGATGTGTCCATGGGTCTGATGGGGTGAGTGGGTGGGGAATCCCACACTGGAAGAGTTCATGGAGCTGATGGGGGGGAATCCCACACTGGATGGGTCCATGGGGCTCATGGTGGGAGGGTGTCCCACACTGGATGGGTCCATGGAGCTCATGGGGGGGATCCCATATGGATGGGTTCATGGGGCTCATGGCGGGAGGGTGTCCCACACTGGAGGGGTTCATGGGGCTGAGCAGGATGGATCTCGGGAAATGTCCCAAGTCCCTAGCCCCTGCTGATGGGTGCCCCCTTCTTGCCCCAGACATTCCTAGTGCGCCGATCGAACACACGCCGCCGCCGGGTGCTCTGCTTACGCCTCCTAGATGACTTGGCCCCGGCCTTCGTCGCTAGTTACTGCCTGCAGGAGAGAGCAGCTGGTAGGGACGCGTCTGCGCTGCCCTGTGCCCCCCAGCTCCCTCCAGCACAGGGCCCCCAGCGTGGCACTGGGCCAGTACTGACTGCTGGGGAGAGCCCCTCTAAGCACCACAGGCTCTGAGGGTCCCTCTCTTTGCAGGTGTCTCTCTGGAGGGCTCATCCCAGAGCTTCCCCCACCTGCTGCATCTGGTGGCCTCCTACTGCCAGAGCCGGTGAGTGGGACGATGGGGGCACCCCAAAATCTGAGCCCCCAAGGTCCAGCTCTCCCCTGCTCCCAGTGGACTGAGATCCTGTAGTGTTCAGGGCAGTGGGGGACAGCAGAGGGGTTACAGGACAAAGGGTGTTGGGGCAGCCCTGGGGGGAGAGGTCAAAGGGCAGAAGGGAACTGGGGGAGTGACCCAGTGGGAGAGGGAGGGGCAGAAGAGAGTTGCGGGGGTGCCCCTGGGGGAGGAGGGAGCCCCAGGACTGGTGTCAGAGCCTGATGCAGTGTCCCCCTAGGGAGATTCTCCCGGTCGCCCTGCGCCTGCCCCAGCCCATCCAGCAGGCGATGTCGCACAAGGAACTGGAGGCCATTTCCCACCTGGGGCTCGGTGAGTGATCCCTCGCCCCTCACAGCCCTTCCCCCTGGACCCCTCCCTCAGCCCTCCACCCGTCCCCCACATCTCAGTGGCCCCTACACTCCTCTCCCTGGTTCTTCCTCTCCCTTCAATCCCCCTGATCCCTCCCTGCCCATTCTCTCTGTGTGCCCCATTTCCCCCCCCATCCCCTGCCCCCATCACCCTCCACCTCCTCCCTGCACCCTCCCGGGAGCCGGGAAATCCCTCCCCTCTCTTCCTCCTCTAGTTCCCCTCCCCTCCCGCTGGCCGGGGTCAGCTTGGAGCCGACAGCCCCTGGAAGGGAAAGGCTGCTATCCCATTTCTAACTCCCTGAGCCAGCCAGGCCCCCCACCTTGGGGCCGGATCAGAGCCAGCACCCCCTAGAGGGGAAAAGCCCTGTGTCCTTGCCTCGGTGCTGACCCCTCGTTCCCCCCCCCCCCCGACCCCCCAGAGTTCTGGAGCTCCTCTCTCAATGCCAAGGACCCCCAGGAGTCGCCAGAGCCCCCACTCTGTGAGGATGCCGCCCCCGCGGCTGGCCAGCTGGGAGCGATCGCCACGCGGAGCCCAAGGGAGCTGGACTGCGGCCTGGGCAACGGGGCCCTGGGCTTCCTGAACCCCTTGTTCCAGGGCAAGGACGGGGGCTCCCGGCGGGATGACTTCAAGCGCAGCATTAAAGTGCGGGTGTCCACCGAGACTTCCAGCTCTCTCTCGCCACCCCCCAAGCCGCCGCCCCCCATCCCTGCCAGCCAGCCAGGGACACCCCCCACCCCGCGCCTGGAGTCGGACCAGTCCTCACCACTCAGCACGTCGGGTTACCGGGTGCCCCAGCGGGCTGCGGAGCCTCTTCATCCTGAGCCAGTGAGGAGCAGCCTCCCCTCCCTGCAGGAGCTGGACAGCGGGTCCCCCAGTGGCTCAGAGAGCGAGGGGGGTGGGGGTCCACGGGCCCCCTCCCCTCCTGCCCAGCGCCGCCCCCGGGCCCCCCTGCGCTCCATGAGCGATGCTGTCCTGGCAGTGCTGGCCCCTGAGAAACAGCTGGCCCGGGCCGTGGTGGGGCTGGCACGGGACCGGAGCACCAGGCTGGGAGCCAGTGTCCAGGATTTCCTGACTCTAGTGAGGGGTGCCGGGGGGAAGGGGCGGTCCAGCCACGAGCTGCTGAGCCCCGTCCGCACCTTCCTGACCCACACCAAGGCCCAGCTGCTGCAGAGCCCATCCTTGGAGCTGCCAAGCCCCATGCTGCTGCCTGACCACAGACTGGGTGAGTGGGGCTGGGGGGAGGGATCCAGGATGCCTGGGTTCTATTCACAGCTTTGGGATGAGTATGGGGTCTCCTGGGTTAGAGCTGTGGGTATGGGGGCTAGGACTCCTGGGTTCTGTCCCTGGCTCTGGGAGGGGAGTGGGATGTAATGGTTAGAGCAGGGGTGGCAGGGAACCAGGACTCCTGGGTTCTAAGAGAAGGGTGGGGTCTAGGAGGATGGGGTGGGGGAGAACCAGGATGCCTGGGTTCTATTCCCAGCTCAGAGAAGGGAGCGAGGCCTAGTGGGGTTAGAGCAACGGATCTGGGATCCAGGACTCCTAGCCCATATAACCCACTCCTACCCGCAGACGCTGTGCTGGAACGGGCACTATATCGTTGTGTGCTGAAGCCCCTCAAACCAGTGCTGGCGTCCCGGCTGCGCAGGCTACATGTAGCGGATGGGTCCCTGGGCCAGCTCCGAGAGAACCTGCGGCTGGTGCGGGAGCGGGGCCCCGGTGCCTTCCCGGCCCGGGCGACGCTGCCCAGCCCCCCTGACGCCCAGCGGGCCCGGCGCAAGCTGCTGCAGCTCCTACGTGCCTATTCGCCCAGCTCCCAGGTGACCCTGCTGCTGCAGGCCTGCAAGGGTGTCTACCGAGCCATGGGGGCAGCACCGGGTACGGATCCCTTCTTCCCTCCCCCTCTTCCCTTCCCACGCAATGCTGCTGCTGCAGGGCTGCAACGGTGTCTGCAGAGCCATGGAGGGCCCCCGCACAGCCTCCCCGACCACCTTAAACTGCCCCTCCCCCGCCCTTCCTCGCCCAGCACCCAGGCCTAGGAGGGCACCTCTGCAGCCATAGATCTGTCCCCAAGTACAGACAATCCTCATATCACCCAGCCTGGCCCCCTCCCTCACCTCCAATCTGCTCATTCCTACACCCTCCTGATCCTCCCTCCATCCCCGATACCCGCCCATCGCCATAACTGACCCCCGTGCTCCTCCCCCAGCTAACATACCCACCCTGGTCCCCCCGCCCCTCCCTCCCAGTCCCCCCGCCCCATGCCTCCCCAGCTTCTGAGATCCCTCCCCCAACCCTGCTCAGCCTGTGCTCTCCATGCTACTCCCCACCCCCGCCCGCTGGGAGCCCCCCTCCCTTAGCTCATGCTCCCAATGCCGCTTGCCTCCCCTACTGCCAGGACCCCCCCCAAATCCCTCTATGTTCCTGCTACATCCCTGCCAGCACCCGCTCACATGTTCCCTCCTCCCCCAGATGGGAGCTATGGGGCAGACGAGTTCTTGCCGGTTCTCAGCTTCATCCTGGCTCAGTGTGACCTGCCCCAGCTGCTCATGGAGGCTGAATACATGATGGAGCTGATGGAGCCCAGCCAGCTCCTGGGGGAAGGTAAGGGAGACCCCCAGGCCCTCCACCACCCCTTTTCCTCGTCCCCCTGAGACAACCAGTCCCCTCACCCTGGGGCTAGGTCAGAGATGATCCCCCTAGAGGGGAAAATCCCTGAGTCCATTTACTTCCCTAAATGAGGGGCCCCACCTAATCTCTGGATGTGAGCTCCCAGTGCGACGCTGTGGCCAGAAGGACTCATGCGATCCTGGGGTGTGTAAACGGGAATCTCAGCTAGGAGAAGGGAGATTCTGTGGGGCTGCTGCGGCCGCTGGATTCCTGCGCCCAGTCCTGGTGCCCACAATGCAAAAGGGACGCTGATAAATTGGAGAGCTCAGAGAAGAGCCATGAGAATGACTAAAGCCTAAGAGCACGTCTGAGTGAGACACCCCAGGAGCTCGACCTATTTAGTTTACCAGAGCAAAGGCTGAGAGTGATCCCAGTGTAAGTACCTAAGAGGGGACCAGAAATGGGAGAGCAGACGGCCCTTCAGTCTTGCAGCCAAAGGTCTAGGGCTGGATGCTAAAGGAAGGCGGGGGAGGGGTGAGAGCCGGGCTAGTTCCTTCAGGAATCACTTCAGGGCAGCCCTGTGCAGAGAGGAGGGCAGCCTAGAGAATCCCCCCCGGCCCTTCTGCTTGGCAGTCTACACCCTGTCCTCCCCCAGGTGGCTATTACCTGACCACGCTCCAGGCCAGCCTGGCCCTGCTGGGGCATTTCCACGAAGAGGAGCCAAGGGAGCTGTGCCCCGATGTCCAGAGAGTCCCGAGCTGGCGGCACCAGCGTCCCCCTGGCAGCCCATGCCAGGTGCGTGAGGAGGTGCTCTGAGGGGAGTCATTGATGGGCACTGCCTGCTACCCACCCGGTGCCTGCCCCTCCCCCCCC
>ML677372.1:2163162-2175977 GCA_007922305.1 Dermatemys mawii | reverse complement strand
GGGATTGGGGGTCTCTGGCAGGGCTGAGGGGGACCCCAGGGCTGGGACTGGGGGGCTCTGGCAGGGCTGAGGGGGGACCCCAGGCTGGGACGGCGACCAGCAGTGGGTCAGGGTCAGAGTGGGGAGCCCAGGGCTGGGATACAGAGGGGCTGCAGGCTGGGATGGAAGCGCGTCAGCAGAGCTGTGTGCATTGGGCCAGGCTGCAGGATCTTTGGCAGTACCGGCTACAGCAGCTGACGCCCCGTGACTGGCCCAGTTCTATCCCTGGGCACTGACCCCTGTCCCCGTCCCACCCACCCTCGTGCTCCGACCCCAATTCCCTGCCCTTGCGTCAGCCTGTCCATGGGCCAGCAAGACTGGGAGCAGCTGGGGCTGCTGTGAGCTCATGTGGGTTGTGAGAGAGTGTGGAGCTCTTCCCCCTCCCTGACCGCTGCACTCTCCCTGCACCCCGGGGCCTTTCCCCTCTGGCATCAGCTCCCATCCAGCCCCAGGATTGGGGGATTGGCTGGCTCAGGGGGTTGGGAAATGGCACACGGGCCTTTCTCTTCTGATTCATTTGCCCCATAAGAAGCAAGTTTGCCAGGTCACAGCCTGGGCCCCAGTGAGGCAGGATCTGCCCCCCACAGGGGCAGTAGCCACTCCCGTGGGGGGGGGGGCTGCATGGCTGAGGAGAGAGTGTCTGAGGGGTGAGGAGGGCTGTGGGAGGGTTGCTCTGAGGCAGGTGAGACTAGGGCATGTTGGGTGGAGGGGAGTCTGCCTTTGGGGGTTCCTGCAGGTGGGGAGGGGGCTCATGAGATTGGGGGAGGGGTTATGAGTGTTCTGTGCAGGTCGGGATGTGGGTTCCTGCCGGTTCGCTGGGGGGTGGGGGATGAGAGGGACGGGGGGAGGTTTCCTGCCATCGGGGTATGTGGGCTCCGGGGGAAGGTGCACTGTGTATGTCTCCCCCCTCACCAGGCTATGGGGTGGGGTGGGTGTTCTGGTGAAGGGGAGGAGCTCTGGGTGCGTGTCCCACCCCACTGTTGGGCTGTGTGGGGGATGTGCTCTGTGTCCCATCCCCCTTTCCTGCCCCCTCGGCTGTTGGGCTCCGGGTCTGCTCCAGCTGCGCCAGCACTGCCCAGACCCAGCAGACGCTGCGTGAACCCTGAGGCCCTGCCCTGCAGGGTGGCCCGAAGGCGGTGCGGGAATGAGCTCATCCAAGGGGGGGCTTGGAACAGCACATGCTGTTTATCCATCCTGTCCTGGAGCAGGGTTGGGGGCAGCACCCAAATGGACCCTGCCGGAGGAGAGGAGGGACTGTGGCCCTGGGACTCCGCAGGGGAAATTAATGTCCCTGCTCCCAGCCACGCTCTCCCTCAAAGCAAAGACAGGCCTAGGTGGCATCTGAGTGGATGAGCTCAAAGTTCAATTGTGGGAGTGGGGTGGGGACTCTAGGAGTCAGTGTTGATCCTCGTGCCTCAGTACAGTGCTGGGGGGTGCTGCGCTGCAGGGACTGGGGTTTGTGCAGGTATCCCTCGTCTGGCTCTGAGATGCAGCTGCCTCTGGGGTGGAGCACGGGGGGCTGTTTATAGAGGGAGCATTGTGGGGACCTGAATGAGGTCTGTCAGGGGGTTGGGGGACTAGAGGGGATCAGAATTTGCCCCCAGTCCATCCTGCTCTCACTGCCCCCCATTGGATTTTGAGTTGCTCCCCCCACACACACACACTGTCTAGAAGTCCCTGACCCCCCATTCTTCCTCTGGAGAACAGAGCTGGTATCTCCCCGGTAAGCCCCATCAGAGGACCCCATCCCCCTTTGGGCCACAGGAGGAAGATTCCAGGCCCCCCATCTCTGTGTCAGTGGCAGCGTCTGTCGGGGAGCTGCAGAAATGTGCTGCATGGCCGGGTTTCGTTCTCGCGCTCCCCACTCTGGTGTTGATTCGTATACGCAGGATTCTTTTCCCCACCCTCGGTCCCACCACAACTTTGCCCCTGCCGAGGAGTCAGCCCCCCATCATCTGTGGGGAATGGGACACAGGGCCTTTCCCTCTACGGGGGTGGGGCAAGCTGTTGTGGGACAGGATGGAAGGGACTTCTGGCTCGGGCCTGTAGGGTTTATTGGGAATGCGGGGAGGTCCCTATTCCTGTCTCTGCTGGATCCCCCCTCTGTTTCAGCAAGCTCCTGGCAGCCCAGATGCTGGGTCCCACCCTGCCTGTGTGGGATCAGACATCATGGGGTTGTGGCGGTGTCACTGTGGGTCACTCAAGGACGGAGAGGGACATCCGGAAGCCCCCACCCTGTCCCTTCCTGTCTGTGACCCCCTGCCCACCCCTGAGCTATATTTATCCACTCTGGGAAGAGGTTGCTTGCTTTCCTTTCCTGCTGGGGCCACATTCCCCGGAAACTCAGGCCCCAGGGGGCTGGGAATCCAGACTGGACCACACTCTCCCAGCTGCTAGGCAGGGACTGTCCCACACTGCACAGGGATGAGGGACGAAACCACTGGATTGCAGGAAGGAAGTGATGGGGGCCTAGTATTTCATGGGAACCAGGACTCCTGGGTTCTATATCCTGGCTCTGGAAGGGGAGAGGGTCCAGTGGTTAGAGCAGAGGACTGTGAGTTGGGGCTCCTGGGTTCCATTCCCTGCTCTGTAATATTAGACCCCATTCCCTGTTCCACTCCCAGACAGCTCTGAAGGGGTCCATATGGAGGAGAGTCCCAGTGTGTTCTGGGGAGCACTGACACAGCTTGGGTTAGAGGAGGGAAGCTCCAGCCCAGCAAAGCCTGGCACATGATCCCATTCTTGCTCTCACTGCCTCCACACCCGTGCCCCCCCCATGGGCGCTCCAGCTGTTGAGCAGATCCAGATGTTGTTTTGGGTCCAGCCGGCCCGTGTCGGGTGGGGTGGGTGTGAACAGGGAACGCGTGAGCCCATCACATTCCTGCTGTGATGACTCACCTTCCCTGGGGTGCTGGGGTGTTCTGAACCACCTCTCCCCTTAACACTCCACCCCTTCGAGAGCTGGGTTAGAACCCAGGAGTCCGGGCCGGGTCGGTGCTGGTTCTGTGCAGGAGAGAGGAGGCTGGGGGTGCCCCTCTCAGCCCATCAGCCTGGTGAGCACGGCAGTGTGCACGAGTGTGATGAGTTACAGGCATAGAGGGATGTTTAATGCACTGTTTGCTTGTTCATACACCCCCGTGCACAGACAGACACCAACACGTCCACAGAGCCCTCACCTATCGGCAAACATTCCCCTAGGCCTGGGCACACTCACCCCCACTAGTGCACTAGTTGTGGGGCACACACCAGATCTCTCGAGGTCTGGAAGCAGGTCTCTGGGCTACAACCCCCCAGGTCTGGAGGTGCTGGGACGGCTGAGCAGAACCAGGGCTGGGTCATACAAGAACAGGCCACGTTCAAAGGGGTGCGCACACACACACACACACACACACATACTAAACACCCCACACCCCAAGTCTGCCTGGCTCTCCCGAGGAGATGAGTGTCTCCTGGGTGTCACCAAGAGTGCTGGGACAATGTGTATAGTGGGGTGCTGAGAGCCATTGAACCAAACTGTAAACCTTGGATAGGTTGGAAGCTGCTTCCAGCCAGGGGGTGCGGCAGCATTTCCAGCACCTATGGGTCTCATCTGTAGCCATTCATAGGCCCCCTGCCCCCACCACACCACCAGGCCCCAGGGGCTCTCCTCTAAGAGGAGGGTAAATTTGAGTCAGCATCCCAAGATGGGAAATGCCCCTTTTCCCATCCCCTGGCAGCCCGTCAGTCTTCCCCACCCCCCATCCTGGGGTCAGATGGGAGTTGGCCCTCCCTGGAGGGGAAAGGCCCCAATGTCCCATGCAAAGCTGGGTCCTGCTCTCCCGTCCCATCCTTTGGCTCTTTGCTCAGATACTTTCCTGGTGACGTGCGGGTCCTGGCCTGGCTCCTCCCAGACAGTCAAGCCTCAAATATTCCCCACTCCACCCCCTGACCCAGAGATAGACAAGTAGGGGCTTCCCCAGAGCCCCCTTCTTTCTCCAGCCACCACAGCTGAAGGGACGGAGACAGGACAGAAGCGGGGCTGGGCTGCAGATCTGGGGTGAGGGGCAGTGCCAGGGAGGCTGGGAGTCAGAGCTCCTGGGTTCTATTCCAGCTTGGTCGGGGGACCCCCCGTGAGCAGCGTGTGGGCAATGTGGGGGTAGGACGAGCTGTTGGGAGACAGGAGGATGCACCGCTGTGGGGCAGCAGTGGGGGGCACGGTGCCACGTGGCCCTCGTGTCCCCCTCTGACTGCTGATGGTTCCACCAGGCGCCAGAGCTGGTCCCTGAGGCTGAGACGGGAAATGGATTTAGCAGGGAATGGGCCTTGCCCCTTGCAGAGTCGGGACTTCCTCCTGAGCAGGGGCTCGACCCACTCAGCTCTTCTGGTGCCCCTCAGTCCCAACCGCCAGCCCTGGCCTCCCCCACAGTTCTGCTGCCCCTCAGATGTCTCACCATGATGCGCTGATCTCGGCCCACGCTCCCGAGAGACCCTACAAAAACAAAGCCTGACGGAGGGTGAGAAGCATCCTTAGCTCTGTGCTGAGGGGGTTAAATGCAGTCGAACGGGGCAGTACAAAGTGGGAGCTGGCAGCGTGCCCAGCCCTTCCCAGCCTCACTTTGTGCTTCTCTTCCCCCCCTCCCCCAGCAGCCCCTATCTCCCCACCACGCATACTGTCACCCCCCACCAGCACACACTGCTCCCTCCCCCATAGCTGGTAATTTGCAGTCCCTATGATGGGAGGAGGGTGGACATACATTAATCCCCCTCACCCTAATGAGGCAGTGCCTGCTCCTGTCCCTGCCCCATCAGGGACCTTGTCACTGAGGCATGGCTGAGACACAAGCTAGCCCCTCCCTAAGCAAGAGGGAACCCAGGAGTCCTGGCTCTCAGACCTCCCGCTCTAACACACTAGACCCCATCCCCTCCCAGAGCTGGGATAAGGGAGGGGAGGGGAGGGGAGAGCCGGGGTCACTCAGCTTCCATTCTGTTGTGTCCAGGTCCCCTTTTCACACTCACTCCCATGTGCCCCTGATTCCCTCCCTCCCACACCACCTACACCCCTCCTATCGCCACAGTCCTTGCTGCCCGCTAGCCACAGTCTGACCCGCCTGGGTGTCTCTCACACACCCAGCTGGGTGCACACCCACACTTGTGCACAGGCACTAACCCCCTGCACACACAAATGGCATTGACACACCCATACCCACCCCTGGCTATGCACACTCACACTGCTCTGGCACACACACACTGACATTCCCCCACACCTGGCTGTGCACACTCACACTGCACACACACACACCAACATTCCCCCCGCACCTGGCTGTGCACACTTGCACCGACACACACATTGACATTCCCCCACACCCGGCTGTGCACATTCACACTGAACCAGACTGCTTTTCCCATCAGGCTCACACACAGCACCAGCACACATACACACCCCCGCTGCGAACACACAAACACACACGCACCCTGCATGCTTCCCTGGCAGTGGGGCTGAGCTGGAACATGAGTGATGGGCACAGCAAGGGCTCCTGTACCCCCATAATCAGACAGACAGATGGGATCCCCCTCCCCCAGCTGTGCTGATGATCCTCAATCCCAACCCACAGCCCCCTGCCGTCCTCACTCTGGGATCCTGTAAGACGAGCCTGTGCCTCCCCCATATCTCCGCTCTGTGGGGGAGGTGGCAGGAAGCTTGGGGTGCGGGGGAGGCTGTAGCTCTAGCCAAGACAAACAGACGGCCTGGGCTGCTCCTCTGCAGAAGCCTGAGGCCTGGGCCTGGCTGAGTTCCAGGGACCGTCCATCCTGTGGCACAGGGACGGGCCAGGCCGCCCTACCTGGGTCTCTGCCTCAGGTGGGCAGCCCAGGGCTGAGGGTCAGGAGTGAGGGGCACCAGCAGACCTGGGGGGGGCAGGACTGCGATAGCAGGGGGCTGTGGGTTGGGACTGAGAGGCACTTGCTGGTCTGGGGGAGAGCCCTGGGCTGGGGGCTGCAGGTCAGGAGTGAGGGACATTGGCAGACCTGGGCGGGGGGAGTGTTCCCCAGTTCCTCTGTGCCTCGTTCTGGCTCCTATGGCTGAGCCCAGGCTGGGACTCACTGGGTGGTCCCGGCACTTCCTTTCCCAGCCCCCCTTCAGCTCTTCCCCCTGCCCAACTTGGATCACTGCTCCCCGCCCCCACTGCTGGGGCAGGCCTCCCTGGTGGGTCCATGCAGTGGGGGAAGGGTACAGGGGGGCTGCAGGCCAGTTTATTGCACCCCACGGCCAGCGGTCATGAGTGACTTGCGGGGAGCCAGGACACATGTTCAGAACAAGTTCTTGGGGGCCACAGAGGGTGACCAGTCAGCAAATCTGAAAAATTGGGGCAGGGGCTGGGGGGGAATAGAATCCTACATAAGAAAAAGACCCAAAATCAGGCTGTCCCTATAAAATCAGGGCATCTGGTCACCCTACGGCCACATGGGTCCTCACGCTTCTGCCCATGTGTGAGATCCCTGCTAGGACACACTCGCGGCCCTGCTCCTCCTGACTCGCCCACACAGGCCTCCGCCCGGCCTCTCGTGCTCATGACGCACCCGCCCACACAGGTGTCTGCCCGGCCCCTCGTGCTCACGATGTACCTGCCCACACGGGTGTCTGCCCGGCCGCCAGGCAAGCGTCTCCCCACCATGACGAACAGGGACAGAACCCCTTTAAACCCCCCGCTGGCAAAGGACACCCTGTCCCCCAAGGGCAGAGCACCGGTATGGTTCACTCTCTGCGAGTGCTTGGTGGGGATCCTGGGAGTCTTTGTGGGGGAACGATATGGGGTCACCTCAGGGGGGATGACAAGGATTAGGGGCAATGGGCTGTGGGAAACTGGGGAGAGTATGAGGGGCTGGGCTGGGGGATTATAAGGAACCATAAGAGGGGGTTTCAAGGAATGGGGGCCTGTAGTAGAGGAGGGCAGTGCTATGGGGGTGGCCTTCCATGGGGGACCATGGCTTTGGAGGGTGGGAGGCCCTGGGGGCAGGTATTGGGGGTGGGGGTGTTATGGTCGATGGGGGAGGCAGGGGACTGTAGGAGTGGACAGCAGGGCTGTGCTGGGGGAGGGTTTTGGGACACGGGGGGGGGGGGCCATGCTACAGGGAGTGAGGGGAATCAGGCCATGGAGGGGTCCCTGTCCCAAGCACACAGCTCCATCTGCTCTTCATTAGGCCCCACAGAGCCGGGATTCTTCTGGCTTCTCCGCCGTCTGGCTCCAATTAACCCTTCTCAACACTCCCCCTCCCCATCCCCAGCACATTCCTGTCCATCTTAGGGCGTGCGGGGGGACAGACGCAGGAAACTGGGGGAAAGGAGGGGGACAGTATGTTGGGGTTCAACCTGCCTATCCCCAAATACACCCTCCATAAATATGCAGAGTCAGCCCTGCCCCCACCCCAGAACTCTACCTCTGCCAGTGCCCCCCAGTCCTGACCCACAGCCCCCCTGCTGCTATCCCAAGCGTGGGTCTTTCCCACGTGCAGCCTGTGTCAGGATAGGGTAGGTGTGTGAGGGGATGTCTTCCAGGTGCCATGTTGACAGCACCTGAGGGCTGCAAACCTCCTTAGCTGATCGTAGCTGGGGGATGCCGGCTCTCCAGAGCAGGGCCCAGGGCTTGTGCAGCTCCCTGATCCAGCCAGCAGGGGGCAGGACAAGCACACACTTGCACTAACATTTGCACAGACACATAACACACAGCTTGCTCACTGTGCATTTATAGCGTTTGCTCAGCCCCGACCCAGGGAAATCCATGTGGGGGGGACATCAGCGGAGGGGTGGGTGCATGAGTGCATGAACATCTCGGGGGTGAGGGTGTTCACACTGGTGTGTGTACGTGTGTCAGTGTGTGTTGCACCAGTGCGTGTGCGTGTGTATGTCTCCAGGGTGGTGTGCACGTGTCTCTGGGTGTGTGTGTGTTTGTGTCTGTGTGTGTGCGCTTGCACTAGCGTGTGCACACGTGTCTCCAGGGTGGTGTGCACGTGTCTCTGGGTGTGTGCGGGCACGTGTCTCTGGGTGGGTGTGTGCATGTTGGTATATGGCCTGTGAGTGTGTCTCGGGGGGGAGAGGGGGTCATTGCGCTTGAATGTCTCTGGGTGTCCGTGTGTCTTGGCATGTGGGAGAGGCTGGAGTTCAGTTGGGCACAGACATTGGGAAACTCAATCAGTTGAAGGAGCCAAAATATCCTTCCCTGCCCCCTTCCTCTCCCGGCCCCTCATGCCTCCAGCCCCCGTCCCGTTGTCCCCCCCCCCAAGGTGCCTGGGGGCCATTGTTTGCCAAGTGTTTGCGTCAGGCCAGAGTCTGTTTTCAGTTTGTGCTAACAGGCCGGGCGGCTCTGGGGCAGGGAGCCCAGGAAACCTTCCCCCATCTGGCTGGGGTGGGGGGCTCCCTGGACCCCTGCAGTATTAACCCTTCGCTGCACGGTGGGCTGCGGGTGAGGAAGCCCAGGCATGGGATAGCAAAGGGTTGTGGATCAGGACCGACAGGCCCTGGCAGAGGGGGAGGGGGGAGCCCAGGGCTGGATAATAGGGCGTATTTCCCTGCGTAAGAAGCTGTAGAACATTTCATCCATAGCCAGACTCAGTTTAAAATATTTACTAATGGTTTGTACACAATGTAGCCAGAGAAGTTACTTCCCTGGCTCTGAAATGCAGCCACCTCTGGGGAGGCGCACAGGGGCTGTTTACACAGAGCCTTCATCTATCACTGAGATGAAGCCACTGCTGGGGCTGAGCATGGGGTAGGGATCCCTCACTGAGTGCAGAGATGCAGCCGCCTCTGGAGTGGGGCGCAGCAACTAGGTAGCAGCTCTTTGCAGGACAGTTTAGGGCAGGAAGTGAGCAGAGGCCTCTTCCCACAGCCTCCTGGAGGTCTCCTGTCCACAGACCTGCCCCCGCTTAGTGTAAGTGCCGAAGATGGCCCCGCTTACAACGGAACTGGGGGATGGGCTGCTCCTGGCTTTAGTGAAGAGTTACAGGGGGGGCAGCCATGTCCCAGCCCACCCCAGTGGGACATAGACTCTGGAGGGGCATCGCTCGCTTGGTGGGAAAGGCCCTAGGGGCGGGGGAGTTGGTACAGGGAGCTTCCTGCCACCAGGAGCTTTAATTGCGCTCTAATTACAGAGGCAACAGCAGACACAAAGATCCCTGTCTGGTCACAGAGAGACGCAGGAGTATTGCCCCTCCCCCGCACTCTAACCCACCAGCCCCCACTCCCCTCCCAGGGCTGGGATAGACCCAGGGGGCTGAGTCGGGGGCTCAGTAGCCTATGGCCCCACACATTTCTCACATGATGCTAATTCCAAGGTTTCCATCATGGAGTCAGGGGTTGACTCCCTTCCTCTCAGTAAAACTGTCTGGAAATAGAACCCAGGAGTCCGGACTTCCAGCCCCCCGACCCCAGTAAAGCTGTCCAGCTGCAGGCAGTGCGGGCTCCACCCCTTTATTATGAGAGCAACACACATTAAGAAAGGAACAGTGTCGGGGGAGGGGGCCCTGAACCACCATGCCCCCAGCAGTCCCCCCACATTCTCTCCCCAAGATCTCCCACAACTCCCATTCTGAGCCCCCCATGACTCCCCCATTCCCCTAGCTCCCTCCCCTCTTGGCTCCGTGACCCCTAGCTTCAGAGGTCTCTCAAGTCCTGTGGGCACGTCTCCATCCCTGTCCGTTTTTGGTAGCTTCTCGAGAGTGGGGGTAGCGGAGGGTCCCATCGGAGATCCCCCACAATCAGCGGGGGGCCCAGAGCAGCAAGGGTGGCTCTGGTGTCTGTTTGGCAGCAGTCCAAGGCGCAAGCTAAGGAGGAACCCAGCCCTGGAGACGAGGTGGGGTCCATGTCCCAGCCAGGGTGCAGTGGATCCATGTCTCTGCCCTGCATCGGGTGGCCCAGTCCTGGTCCTAGGGCCAGCCCTGGGGTGGGGTGAGTCCATCGCCGGGATGGCCACACTGCACAATGCCAGGGCACCAGCTGATGGAGGCAAGACAGTTTTGGGGGGACCATGCTCCAGCTGGGGGCTCAGGGGTGGCTCCAGATCCCAGCTGCGGGAGGGCGTTGGCGTGGCTCTGGACGCTGGGCTCCAGTGGAGGGTGTCCATGTCCCAGCCAGGGGGCAAGATGGCTGCAGGGCCCTTGCTCCAGCTACAGCCTCCATGTCCCAGCCAGGGGCTATGGGGTGGCTCCAGGCTCTCAGCTGGGGCGAGGGGCTGCAGGCCAGTCCTGGCATCCTAGCCAGGGGTCTCATCTCCCAGCTTGGAGTCAGGGGGGGCTCCTGGTCCCTTTGTGTTCTGGGCCCCCCCCCAGTCTCAGACGCTGGTCCGGCAGGTGGTCAGCTGGGCCCCTGCAGGGGGTTGGGGGGGCCCCTTGCCCCCTGCACTAGTGACCCAGCGGTAGCACTGTGTGACGCTGCGGCTCTTGGCCCTGGCGCCGCAGCGGGTGCAGTACACGATGCCCAGTGCCACCATGATCACCAGGAAAACGCAGAGGGGCACCAGCAGCGCCACCAGCAGCCACCGGTCATCCCGCTTCCTCCGTGCCCGCTCCCCACCGGGAGAGGTGCTGGGGTCCTCCGAAGGGGGCAGCGGAGCCCTGGCCCTGCCTGCCGCAGGGTTCCCCTCCCCCATGCTGTAGGGGGAAGCAGGAGCACCAGGGGACCTTGGAGATCTGGGGCTTGGGGGGTTGGTGCTGGGGGCTGGGGGGCCAATTGTGGGAGTGACAGCAGGGCTGGTGTGGGGAACTGGGGGGCCATCAGTGGGCTCTGTGGGGGCAGTGGAGGTGGGAGGGATCAGGCTGGTGGTGCTGGGGATTGGGGGGCCAGTGGTGGGGTCTGGGGGATCAGTGGATGTGGAAGGGACTGGGGGGCTGGCAGAGGATGCTGGTGGGGCAGTGGAGGGGCAAGGGGTTGAGTGGCTGGTGCTGGGGTGAGGGGCTGCGGGAGAGAGATCGGTGGGGTCGGAGAATTCCTGGGTCAGGCTGAAGGGCTCGTCCGTCCCCAAAACCTGCAGCACCTCTGCCCCCCACTCCTGGGCCCTGAAGGGTGGGTAGAAGCTCTGCTGCTTGGTGGAGAGCGCGGGGGGCTCTGCCAGGGGGGCACAGCTGATGCCGTCAGCCTCCAGCTCGTAGCCCTCGGTGCAGTAGCACTCAAAGCCGCCCACGTAGTTGACGCACATCTGCTGGCAGACGCCGGGGATCTGGCACTCGTCGTTGTCCACACAGTGCTGTGGCGCCTCCTCGGCCGGGCTGAAGCCCAGGTGACACAGGCACAGGTAGGAGCCCTCGGTGTTCTCGCACTGGTGCTCGCACGGGGCCGTGCCACACTCGTCCAGGTCGGCGCAGCCCCCGGCCCCGTCGTCCTCGTAGCCCAGCTGGCAGCGGCACTGGAAGCTGCCGGGGAAGTTGTCGCACAGCTGCTCGCACGGGCCCGTGGCACACTCATCCGTGTCCTCGCACGCGTGCCTGTCGCTGGCCAGCGTGTAGCCCACAGGGCACAAGCACCGGTACCCTCCATCCTCTTCAGGCGCACACTCAAACTGGCAGGGGTGGTTCTGGCAGCCGTCGGCTGGGGCGCAGGAGCGCCCGTCGGGCAGCAAGACGTGGCCGGCGTGGCACTCGCAGGAGTAGCTGGGCCCCTCGTCCACGCACAGCTGCTGGCAGCCCCCGTTGTCACCCTCGCACCAGTCCCCCTGCTCCTCCCCGCACAGGGGCTCCTCCTTGGACCAGCCCACGGAGCCCTCGTCCTGCCGCACGCACAGCACCGAGACCGGGGCTGCGTCACCGCAGGCCACGGAGGCCACCGTGCCGAAGGGGACGTGGCTCAGGGCGCCGCTGACCCGGCCGAAGGGCGTCGTGTAGCTCATGGGCCCCGTCTCCTCCGTGGCCAGCCCGTGGCACATGCCAGCGAAGCCAAAGTGGCACAGGAAGCCGTCCACGGGCAGGGTGCACGAACCCTCCAGCCACTGGAAGTTCTCCTGCGTGGCCGGGCCGTAGCTCAGCGCCACACACCGCGAGGTGGAGCAAGCGGCACCACCGGCCGGCTCGGCCCGCGCCCAGTTGGTGTAGAGCGTGTCTTGGTCGCCAGTGGTCCAGGTGAAACCCCGCAGGGGGCGCTGGGGAAAGCACTGGCGCGGCTGGCGCTGCAGCCCGATCCAGAAGAGCTGCTGGTGCCCTGTCCCCGGGCCCGTGGCCTGCAGGAGCTCCGCCACCTGGGCGGCCTCCTCGTGGCGCTTGAGCGTGGCCAGGTTCCCGCCGCGCTCCCGGCAGCTCCGCCAGGACTCCAGGAAGCTGCGGCGTTGGAAGAAGACGACGTAGCAGCCCTCAGGGCCGCAGGCAGCCTCGAGCCCCGGCCAGGCAGCCTCGGGCCCCGGCCAGGCACCCCGCGCCGGCCCCACCAGCCCAGTCAAGAGCAGCCAGAGACGCAGCATCGTCCTGGCGCCCACGGCTGCCTGCTCGGCTCTGCGCCTCCGCACGGAGCCCCTGCCCTTCTCTTCCCCTCGGCGGGGAGGGGCAGGATGGGACAGTGCCCGCCCCTGCCCTTGTAAGGCAGAGAATTGGTCCCAGGCCCAGGGAGAGGGGGAAACAAGCTGGGAGGGGCAGCTGGGGGGATCCTGGATGGCCTGACCCAGAGGATGGAGGCAGAGTATGTGTGTGTTGGATCTTCCCTTGTGTGCAGCTGGATGAGAAATGCAGACCCCTCTCCTCTCCAAGAGCTGAGAGAGATCCCCAGTGTCCTGGCTCCCAGCCCCCCTGCTCTAACCACTACATCCCGCTCCTCTCTGAGAGAG
>ML677372.1:2147036-2163152 GCA_007922305.1 Dermatemys mawii | reverse complement strand
TTCCAGCCCCCCTGCTCTAACCACTACATCCCGCTCCTCTCTGAGAGCTGGGATAGATCCCCAGCGTCCCGGCTCCCAGCCCCCCTGCTCTAACTACTAGACATACCACTCCCCTCCTAGGGCTGGGGCTAGAACCCAGGAGTCCAGACTTCCTGCATCACCACCCTGCCTTCCTCTCGTAGCTGCTGAAAGGGACAGACAGTGGATCTGCAGAGAATGGGTGTGTGCAGTAACCATATGCTGTGGCTCACACTGACACACACATACAAAGACACGTGCATATGCACACAACACACACTTTGCATACACTGCTGCATCCCAGCCCACCCCAGTCCTGGACCTAGTTCTGCCCTCTGTTCCAGAAACCTGGAGCCTGGAACACTGGGCTGGAATTTGGCTCCTCGCTCCCCCCAACCCCCATGCCCTGCTGGGAGTGGGGAGAGTCTCTGTGAGTTTCCTCCAGTCATCCTCTCCAGGACCTCATGCTGCTCAGGGCGATTCCCACGGGGAGCTGAGACCCTCAGCAGGGACTTGGGCCCAGATTGGGGGAAGTGAGTGTACACAAAGCCACATGGGAGAGAGCGAGAGCGAGGGGAGGACATAGATGGACCAGAACGGTTCCTAGCCCTCACTTTCCCACGTGAGAACCCCAATGTGCAGCTTAGCTTCACATGCACACACACTTGTGCACATGCAAAAGCTCCCCTGTGCAAGCTGTTTCTTGTGCATTCTCACTTTCCCATGAAAACATACCCACATCTGTACACACACCCTCCCATGCATGCACGCCCCTGTGCATACATATACTCCTGTTCACACACGTGTTTCCTTTCTTCGTCATTCACACACTGGCGTGACCATCGTCCCATTGCTCACCTGCACATACTCACTCAGGCATCCTCCCACCCTGCCACACTCCCCTGCCACCGCGTTGTCTTAGCGGTTCCCACTCTCACAAACAGGTCTGCGTAGTTGCCCTGCCGTGCACGTCCATGCACACCCGAGCATTTGCACATGTGCACTCACTTGTGAGCACACCCCTCGGCATATTTGCACACGTGCTTTTCCAGGCACTCCTACCTGCTCCCCCGTCTGCTAAACCAACTGGCCGTCCCTTGGGGGCTCCATTCCTGGGGAGGCCGAGGCCAGCAGCACGGTTCGCAGGGCTCTGGAGCGCCACCCCCCATGGGCAGGCGAGGGGGCAGAGCTCTGCAATCCAGGGATCCCGGGCTACAGCCCCGACTAGGGGGAGGGATCCCAGCTGTCTCTGGTGTGCGTCAGGGGGTCGTGGGGTGCATCTCTGCACGGGGGGGGGGGCGGGGGGTTGTGTGTGTCAGGCGGCCTTTGTGACGGGTGTGTGTTGTGCATTTCCGGGGGGGTTGTGTGTGGTGTGAGCCGTGCGGGGACGGTACAGTGGGCCCAGGCGCAGGGGCTGGCAGGGGGAGGGGCGCTGGGGGCGGGGGGCTGCAGGTCGGATGGAGACGCGGCGCGGAAATGCATGGAATTCCTTGTGTGTGGGAACCGGGAGGGGAGAAGGGCGAGGCGCCGCCTTTCCCCGCTAGGGGGCGCCAGCTCCGCTCACCTCCAGCCCCAGCTGGGTGGGGGGGAAGACTGGCTCAGAGAGGTGGGGGTGGGATACAGGGCTCCCCTCTCCCTCCAGGCACGCCGGCTCCGATCCAGCGCCGGTTCAGGGCCCGACCAGAGGTGAGTTTTCTGGGTCTCAGCCTGGTCCCTGTTGGGCCAGGTGCCCCCGCCCCCATAGGTAGTAACCACACCTCGTGCCCGCCCCACGGCGGGGGGGGATATCCCAGGCAGACGCTATGGGAGCTCTCCCGCCTCCACAACACCCCCGCTCCCGTTTCTGCAGGGTTGTTTTAAGAGACTCCAAGAAACACGCCCTATGGCTGATGGAGCTGGGCCCCGCTGGATCTGCTTGGGGCTGGGGGGAGACACTGACCCCCTAGACCCCGCCAGTATTCACCCCCCTACACACACACACACCCCCTCCGCTCAGCCCGCTGAACCCATCCACCCCCCCCCCGCCCGGCCCCAAGCCCTGTGGGACGGAGGGATGCGGGTCGGGGGGAAGCCCCTCCCCCATTTTCACCCCCTCTCTGGACTCTCTGGCCGTGGGGGAGGGGGGGGTTCTGACCCGGGTCCCGCTTGCAGGCTCGGGGTGGGCGGGGCTAGGAGCTCCCCACTTAAGGGGCCTCTGTGCTGGGATAGAGGGATCCTAGCGCTGTGATGTGGGTTGAGCACCGCCTGGTGGCATTGAGAGGAACTGAGAGCCAGGGCTCCTGCCTTCTGTCCTCAGCTCTGAGAGGGGAGTGGTGCCTAACGGTCAGAGCATGGGGGATGCTGGCAACCTTTGCACGCAGTGAGTGATTCCCGATTTACCCCAGGCCAGGCAGGGAAATGCACCGTGTGAATCACGCCCAAGCAGTTAGTTTTGAAGACCTGTGCTGCCCCCTGGCAGCCTGGGGCTGACCCTGCCCAAGCCCTATGGTCTGTAAGGGCAGGCAAAAGTCCTAGTTAGCAACACGGATTATTCTTGGCATTTGTCCCGCTGGCCTTCCCCCCAACCCATCCCCCACCCCGGATCACACAGCCCCCGAGAGACCCCAGGGGCCTAAGCCACACCGCTGACTGGGGAGCGAGGAGGGACAGGACTCCTGGGGTCTATCCCCCGCTCTGGGAGGGGAGTGGGGATGCTCATTTTAGCCCTTTATACAAAGGGCCACCCTGGGGGCTGGGTGAGCATCCCCCACTCTCCTCCCAGAGCTGGGGATAGGCCCTAGGAGTCCTTGTTCCCAGTGCCTGTGCTCTCACCAACAGACCCCACCCAGAGCTGGGGATACACTCCAGGAGTCTGTTTACACACATGCCCTTCCCACCTTCATCACATGGGCCCTGTGGGTAGTGCAGGGCTGAGGGGGCCAGGCCTGGACACCTCCTACCCAAATCGAGGTCCCTTCCACCAGTCCCTTTCACCCCAGCCGGGATCTGTTGCCATGGCAACCCAATGAGTGTGGATGGCAGTGATCAAAGAGCCCCTGCTGCCCCCTGCGGCCACACACGTAAAAACGTCCCCTTGGCCAGGAAACAATCATGGGGGGCTCAGAGTTCCAGACCTGGCCATGGCCTTGTGCCCCATGCCTGGCAGCCCTAGGGTCTTTGTGTCATCACAGCTCCCCCCAGCCTAGAGCATCTCCCGTTATGTGTACAGAGGGAGCAGGGGAGCCATCCCGAGGCGTGACTCCTGCCCCTAGGGATGGGGGCAGATCCCCCAGGGAGGCCAGATTCAGCGCTCACGGTGACATGGCTGATTGGCCCCATTAGAAGCTGGCCTGACACCCTATATTGGGGAAAGGCCCCGTATCTCACTTCCGAGGCAGCCTGTGGTTGAACCAGAGCTGGGACGGACACTTCTCACCCCTCCCTGCCCAACAGAGACAGGAGACAGAGAGACACTAAGAAGCAAAAACGATTTAAAAACCAGGGTAAAAAACCCATGTACAGGTTTGTGTGTGTGCGGGGCTGATTTTCCTCCGCCACCTTCAATACAAAGAATGCGTCGCATGGGAATCCTGCCCCAGGCCCAGCAAACACTCCCCCATATCTGCATCCCAGCATTGCAGTGTGGAGAGAGGGGGGCATGGAAAGAAGTCACCCCCTCTCCCAGTGCAATCAGGCTCCCGCAAAGCTTGTGAATAACCCCTTTTGGACAGCCATGTGCTTGGGAAAGGGTGGGGCTTGTTAGGGTCCCACCCCCTGAACCTGGCTACACCCCCCAATGCAGTTTGTTGTGTCATTGATATTGGAAGTGTCACTGATCCCTTTATTCTTCCCCATCACCCCTTATTTGCTTCCCAAGGGCCATCCCACAGAGATGGGGGGCCCCAGCTATCCCCTCCCCTTGGTCCCTACAGCACATTCCCCAGGGTGTTAGCCAGGCTTGAGGGTGGGGAGACTCCCTGGCCTCACTGACCCCTCCCCAGCAGGGGCATCTCCCTGAGATCCAGCCCAAAACAGCCTTGTCTGAACCCCACCCTCCCCTGCCTCTAGCAGGCTGCTGCAGGCGCTCGCTTGGTCCCAAGGGGGGAAAGGGAGACATCACTGATATGACCAGGGCATAGCCCAGGGATTGAGACGGAGAGGGCCCTGGGCATATGAGAGAGGTACACCCTCCCTCTCCCATCCCACCCAGACCCAACCTCCTGGCACTCCCCCCCCGCCCCCCAATAAAGGTCCCAAAAGAAGCCCTGTGATTGATCGGTCTGCTAGAAAGGCAGAATCAAGGTGACACTGACAGGGAGAAAAGGGTTAACGAAGAGATGGGGCAGCTGAGCTAGTGGGGAGGGTTGAGACGGGGGTGTCCCTATCGCACAGTGACCCCCAGCTTCTCCAGGATGCGGGTCCCCTTTTCCAGGTACTCGGCTCGCTGCAGCCAGAAGGTATCCTTATCCTTCATGATGTCGGCCAGCACAGCGCCCCCCAGGAACACCATGTGCTTCCGCCGCGGTGGATCCTCAATCCGGATCTTGAATTTCTGCAGGGGGAGAGAAAACCGTTTATTAACAATGGGATCGCCAGGATTCAAACCCAGAGCCAGGAGAAGAGGCTCCGCCCCCTCGGCGATGGGAGGAGACTGACTGGTCTCAGTCACAGGGTCAACAGGATCAGGATTTCACCGCTGGATTTTCAGGCCAGAAGGGCTGTTGTGAACCCCTGTGTAAATCCCCCCCACGGCTAAGGCCTCCTTGCCTCCTCCCCCTCAAGCAGATCGGCTGCAATGGATTGTAGGTGGCACTGGGGAGGTGAGCTGGCCTGTCCCACCCAGGGAGGGGACTGTAGGCCCCAGGCCCATTGAAACAGAGCTCGGGTCCGGTGGGGCAGTGCCCGTGCACCCCACATGGTGTCCACTCACCGACAGCTTCTCCACGTCACCCTTGAGCACCCGCTCCAGGTAGAGCTGTTTGATCTCACGCTCCAGCCGAGAGGGCAGGCCTGGGTACATGGTGGAGCCGCCTGACAGCACAATGTGCTTGTAGAACTCCGCCCTGGGGAGAAGGATGGAGTCAGACAGACAACAGCCCATGGAAGAGGTCCTCGGGGCTCAGCCCCCCTGCACCCCTAGGATCCCCACTCACCCTCCCAGTTCCCCACTCAGCCCGTAAAGAACTTCCCCCCAGGATCCCCCCAACAGGCTTGCCCCTGTGATTGCCTCCACTCACCTCCCAGCACCCTAAGATCTCTCCAGCCACCCCCCTCCAATCAGCCCCCTGGGACCCACCAACAACTTCCCAATGCCCAATAATTCCATCACCTCCCCTACTAGCGCTCTCTCTCTCTCTCTCTCTCTCTCTCACACACACACACACACACACACAAAATCCCCACCAATGATCTCACCTCCTAGGCCTGCAGGCCCCCCACCCAGTGCCGGAGGAGGGGGCTCCAGGCTCCATCTCACACCCCCTTGCTCACCTGGTGTCGATATCCGCCGCCTGGATGGTGTTGAAGAGCAACTCAGCCACACCCACACCCTCCACATTGATGAGGTGGGGCTGGAATAGGGCTTCAGGTGCCTCAAACCGCTCACCCCCAACCTTGATCACACGCCCATCAGGCAGCTGCGGGGAGCAGAGGGAGAGGCCGTCAGCAACACTGCCTGAGTCTGCAGAGAGCCTGAGCTGATTACTCCAAGTGGGAGAATTGCCCCAGGCATCCCAATGGGGTGTTAACTCCCAGCTCCACTGCACTATGGTGCCTACCATCCCAGCAAGGGTCTCTCAGTGGGGCAGGAGGGACCTACCCATCCGCCAAGCAGAGACACACCCCCAGCAGTTCCCTCACCATGTAGGACTCCACCAGCACTGTGGTCTCCTGAGCCAGCTTCTGCTCCTGCTCAATGTTGTACCCCACATAGCAGAGCTTCTCCTTCATCATCCGCACAGTCTCGAAATCCGCAGAGTGGTTAAAGGCATAACCCCGCAGCAAGAGGAGCTGCCAGGAGAGGGAGACAGAGTCATAGGGGGCACCTGCAGTACCAGCAGCTGCCAGATGGGGAGACCATAGTACCCGTAGCTGCTTGAACCCCGCCCTCTCCCGTAAAGGTCCCGCCCCTCACTCTGGCCTCCTGAAAGGCTCTGGGGAAGTCATGGGGACAATCTAAATCAGGATCTCAAACACCTGGCCAGCAGGGGTATTTCCTGCAGCCCGCCAAGCTGCCCCACAGCGCACCACGTCCCCGCTCCTCTCCGTACCTCCAAGCACTTCCCGACGCCAAAGAGCGATTTGCCGGTGCTTTCCAGGAGTGAGGGGGAGGAGCAGGGAGTCACGCGCTATGGGGTGGGGGAGGAGGAGAGGCAGGGCGGGCATGGGGATTTGGGGAAAGGGTTGGAATGGGGGCGGGGAAGGTGCGGGGCCTCATGAAAGGGGGGGGCGGGGCCAGAGTAGCGGGGTGTGTGTGTCAGTGATGCGGCCCTCGGGCCAATATACTAGTCCTCATGTGGCCCTCCTGGTGATTCGAGTCTGAGATCCCTGATCTAGGCACTCCACGTGGGGGCAGGAACTGGCTGCCTGGCTCCTTCCCACGGGGGACGCTCCCTTTGAGGTGCAGCCTTTCGCCGGTGTGACGCCCCGTTCGCCCCCACGGTGGGCAGCGAGTCCGAAGGCCGGTGGCAAAGGGCTCACAGAGCAGGGCCCACGTGAGGGGCTCGGCCACAGCAATGGACTCGCCCTGGACAACAGACTGGCCCCCGCAGGAGTGCCGGGGTAGCGGGGAGGAGAGGCGGCCTGGGCAGTGAGGTCACAGAGCCTGGTGCAGCTGATGAGGGAGTGACCTGCTAGAGGAGTCTGGACGGTTATAAAGGGGAGGAGCTGAGCTCTTGGGAGGTTTGTAGCCTTGAGGCAGGGGCCCTGCCTGAGCCCAGTGGGGTGGAGGCCTTCCCAGGGAAGAGAAGCTAGCAGCAGGCGCTGGAGACAGCAGGTCAGATGTGCAGGGTCTGAGCCCTCTCTGCTGCGTGTGAGGAGGTAAAAGAGCAGCAGGTGAGTCTGGGGGTGGGGTCTGGGTGCAATATCTGCCTCACAGCTGCCATGGGGCTCCTGGGAGCTGAGTGGACCCAGAAAGCTCTCGCCTCGGGGCAGGGGCTGAGTATGGGGCAGTCTGAGGGGTCAGCGCTGTGCCCAGGGTCTAAGCTCACACCTCGGGGCAGGGGCTGGATGCCATTCAGGTTCCGGGAGGCTTAAGACATCCAGGGACCCAGGGCGCGGATTCCCCTTACAGCAGTCCAACGGGCAGTGAGCAAATCCATGACACACCCTCACCCGGCTCTCACCTTGATGAGGTAGCGGGTGATGTCCCGTCCTGCGATGTCCAACCGCCGGGTGAGGTGCGGCAGGGAGAATCCCTCATAGACAGGGCAGATGTGGGTCACACCGTCCCCAGAGTCCACCACCACCCCAGTCAGCAGGCCTGAAGTGGGAGGGGGAGGTTACTGTGCTGAGAGGCAATACGGCCATCTACCCTGATATCCCACCTCCAAAGGCACCAGGACTGGCCACTTCAGAGGAAAGGTGACAATGGCCTCCTTGTGGCCAAACAGGAAATATGTCCAGAGGGGACGTCTCCCCTGCCTGCCTTCCCAAAGCAGGGCTGCCCTCTCAAAGCAGGGCTGCCCTGGTCATTCCCTGCACTTCCCTCCGAAACTGTGCTCCCCTTTCAGCCTCCAGGACATCCAGTGGCAGTGAGTTCCCCAGGCCAGGACCCCAGGTGACAGGTTCACCCACCAGCCAAATGGAAGGATAGATTTCACCACTGTAACACCTTCCCCTGGATTTCCTGCACTACCCCCAACTCTGCCCTCCCCGCTCCTCCCCCAAGACCTCTTGCACCCTCCCCCTCGGCCCTCCCTTACCCCGCCTGCTCCACCCCTTCCATTCCCCTTCATGACCCTGGCCCCAGCGCCCCCTCACCCTGGGCGTAGAGAGTCAGCACAGCCTGGATGGCGATATACACGCCTTCGAACTGGTACGTCTCAAACATCACCTGGCGGGGGAGAGGAGAAATCATGGCCACAGCCCTGCCGCTGCCTTTCAGCCCCAACCTCCCCCCCTGCTACCCCAGCCCTGGGCGCCCCTCCCCCTGCACCCAATGTCCCACAAGCTCTGCCAGTGCCCCTCAATCCCCCCCACAGCCCCCTCTCCCCAGAGCTGTGCTGATGCCCCTCAATCCCAACCTGCAGCCCCTCCCCCTAGGCTGTGCTGATGGCCCTCAGTCCCACCCACAGCCCAGCCTGACCTCGATGATCTTCTCGCGGTTCTTGGTGGGGTTCATGGGGGGCTCGGTGAGCAGGATCTTACAGCTGCGGGGGTCGACATTGAGCTTCTCGGGCCCGAAGGTGTAGTCCCAGAGGTACTTCATGTCATCCCAGTTGCGCACAATTCCGTTCTCCATGGGGTAGTTCACCTCCAGCATGGAGCGCAGCTCACTGGCCTCATCCCCGACCATCAGGTCCTGGGCAGGGTATGGGGGAGATTTGAGACATCAGCACTTTGGCCAAGCCGCCACCGGAGGCTGGGCCCCTCCCCCGCAAGACAAGGCTCCCCTTCAAAGCCCCCCTCCCCTTACCTGTCCCCTGTGGGACATGCCCCCACTGCCAGAACCTGACCTTGATCTCGATGTTGCCCACGCGGGCGGTGGAGCGGATGATGGGGCGCCCGACCAGCGCAGGGAAGATGTGCTCTGGGAAGTTAGAGCCAGCAAAGCCGCACTTAACGAACTGGGGAGAGAGAGGGGTGGAAATGAAGCAGGTGAAAACCCCCCACAGTCTCCGCCCACCCTGCCACACAAGACCAGGCCAAGCTGGGGGGAACTGCCCCATTCCTCCCTCCAGCTGGCTTGAAGTTACCCTCACAACACCTAGAGGGACCCGGTTACCTTTGTTCTGAGGTGGGGGGGATCCCAGGCTAGCTGGGCCCACCAAGATGATCGGAGATGAGGCTGGGTGGTCAATGGAAGTATCACCCTTTAAATCCCTACCAAATTTCTACCCCTCAGCCCCAAATCCTCTTGGCCAGCCGCGAGCCACAGACACCCCTGCCCTGGGGGGTGGGAGCCAAATTGCTGCAAAGAATTATGTCCAATGTCCCCCAGGCTGGCCTGACCCTCCCTGTCTGCACCAGCAGGAGGTGCTACGTCACTAGCCCCCCCCCATCCCAGCCCAGCCATGGAGGGAAGTAGCCCTTGGCGCACAGTCTAGAGGAAGTGACACTTCTGCTTTTGTAAACACTCACTATGCTCTCGCTTCCCATCCCCCTGCCCACCATGGCGAGGGAGAGGCTCCAGCAATACCCCCATGCAGGGAGTAGTAGGGTAGTGCCTAGAGGCCCCGTAAAGCAGCAGTTCTCAGCCAGGGGTCCCCGGCCCCCTGTGGGGGCCGTGAGCAGGTTTCAGGGGGTCAGCCAAGCAGGGCTGGCGTTAGACTCACTAGGGGCCAAGGCAGAAAGCTGAAGCCCTGCCACATGGGACTGTAGTCTGGGGCCCCGAGCCCCACCACCCGGGACCGAAGCCAAAGTCTGAGAAACTTAGTTTTGCGGTGCCCCCTGTGGAGTGGGGCCCGAGACAACTGCCTGCTTAATGCCTTAATGCCAGCCCTGCAGAAAAACAGCTGTAGCCCAGGAGGGCTGTGGAGTTTTTATAGCATGGGGGTGGGGGGCTCTGAAAGAAAAAGGTTGAGAGCCCCTGTTGTAACAGACTAAGATAATATCCCTTTAAATCGTGGGTGAGTCCTTCAGGATGCTCAGCATGTTCTGTGCTTTAGAAATCAAGACCAGCAGTATGAGAGCAAGGCTGCCGTTGTGCCAGGCACTACTTAGACACAGTGAGAGACAGTCCATGCCCTGAAGAGCCCCATCTGAACAGACAGGGGTGGGAGGGAAACTGAGGCCCAAAGAAGGGAAAGGTCCCGCCCAAGGTCACACAGGAAGATGGTGGCATAGCTACAATTAGAGTCCTTCCTGAGCCCCGGTCCCACCCCCACTCAACCATGCTGCTTAATTTTGTCCCTATCTGTGGATGACCTCATTACCCATCTCAGTGCCCTGCCACCCCTCCAGGCCTGGCCTCCTGAACACCCCATGACAGTGAGCTCTGCAAGTTAATTAGAGGTTGTGTAAAAACACTGTGCCTGATCCTCTCACCTGCCCCCAGCATGGACCCATTACTCCCTCTGAGCAGTGTAAGTTTCACTCAACACTCCTTGGTTCCCAGATTAGGCAAGAGTGTCCCCTTCCTAACTCACATTAACCTGTGGAACCCTCTGCCACTGGACCCAGCTTGCAGGTTAATTCTGCCTCATGTTGAACAGCAGGCCTAGGTGATCATAGCGAAAGCTCTGGCAGACTGGCCCTGCCTGCTGTGGGAGACTGAACCCTGCAGCGAGCGAGCGAGCGAGCGGAAATGGAGAAAGGAAATGCAAGAGCTGAGCCTGCTTCTGCTAGCAGAACACGTGTATTCACACCAGAAGAGACGCACCTGCAGACCCAGCCCGCAGGAGACAGGCACATCCCCTCTGGCCCTCTCGTGCCTGCCCAGAACCACAGGATGTTGCCAATCTCCCCTTCTCCGGGCTCCGGACTCTGCGTGGCCAAAGCCTCTAGAGCAACAGCCCTTACTGAGAAATCTCCTTTCTGATTCCTTTTACAAGCACTTTCCTGGCGTCCTCCCTGCCAAGGGGATTTTGCTTCACGTCTCATTTACAAATTACTTTCTGCTTTGGCATAAGGCAGGCCTGTGTCCCGTTTAACCCCCAAGTCAGCAAGTGTGGGCAAGGCTGCCATCATGCCAGACACCGCACAGACCCTGACTGAGATCAGGGCCCCATCGTGCCAGACGCTGCACAGAGCCCCCTCCCCTCTGGCAGAATCGGGACCCCCTGTGTTAGGTGCTGCCTGGAGCTGAGATTGGGGCCCTGGTGAGAACAGCAGGTTGTAGACACTTCTGACAAATGCTTGGATAGATACAAGGAGCAGTGCCGGAGCTCCCTGCTGAACACAGCACAGCTATTAACCTGCAGCACTCCCATGGCAATTGCCAGACTGACTCATCAAGGCCCATCTAGCCCAGAATAGTCTCTGCCAGTGACTGCTGCCAGTGGAATTGGTAAGTGGAAGGCGTAGGACTCCTGCAGTAGGCAATGGGGAACAATCCTCCCCACATTAGCCTCCCCCTGCTCTCTCACTAATGGGTAGAGATTGGCTCAAACCTTGGGGCCTGAGGTTTCCTCCCCCTGCCAAGCATCAACAATTCCAACTCTGCAGATTCTGCTTCTCCACAGAACTGGCCAATGCCTTCTTGGACTTTGCTGATTTTTCAGCTTCAACAATGTCATGTGGCAGTGAGTCCCACAGGCTAAATACGCCTTGTGTGAACCAGCCCTGCCTTCTCTCAGCCTTGACCTCATGGCAAAGCTCTCCAATGAAGCAGGTTAAAAAGTTTCTTTCTTGGAAATATTGAAAAGACTCTTCCAGTGTTCGCTGTAATGTACATCACACACAGCGGCTTCTTTACAAGCAGACAGAGGAGTGCCTAGAGTAGAGGTCTGCCTCATACAGGGTTAATGTGGGCCTGAGAGTCCAATTAACACAGCTGGCTATGCCTGGAAGGTGGGCCAGATCTCAGTGAAGATGAAGCTCAGCTGGGGAGGAGCCTGACAGAGCTATAAAAAGAGGAAGTGGGGTAGCACTAAAAAAGGGGGAGGAAGTTGTTATCCTGTTGGGGAGAGAAGTGAGATGCCTGAGTAGCATGGTAAGGCTCTGACTTGGGGGAGGGGTGCCTAGAAGGCACCAGATTGAAGCAAATGCCTGTGCCCCACCCAACCCAAGGGTACGACCCAGATTTCTGAGAGACGCCCTGGGAGCTTGTTACAGAGCCCAGAGAGGAGCTGGGGATGAGGCCTGAAGAAAGGCTAAGGGGTAGGATAGTGACAAGACAGCTGATGGCACAGAGCCTGGCTGCATGTGCTAGGGCAGGGGTCTTCAAACTTTTTCCCCTGCGGCCCCTTGCCGCGGAGGGGAAAGTCTGGTGGCCACCCAGGGCGGGTATGTCCGTCGAAATGCCGCCGCAAAAAGCGGAAGCTTGCTGTGGTGGCATTTTGGTGATCTAAAAATAGACCTCCCAGGACTTTGGTGGTCTTGTGCACCCCAGTTTGAAGACCACTGTGCTAGGGGAGTGAACCCAGCATAGAGGGTGCCCCTGGGCCCCCCACCAGCCCCTGGGGGAGGTAGTGTGAGGCCTCTGAGAAGGGGATATGGGTGACTGCAAGGCTGTAGGAACCACAGAGCCTGAAGTTGAGTACCAAAGATCCAGCGTAAGGCTGGGGTCTGCTGTTTAGCTTTTGGTACCCGAAAAGGGTAGAAGCAAGGTGTGAGCCGGCTGAGTGGTGAGAAGAGAAACTCCTCCACGGCTGGGGTGAGGAAAGAGCTGTTACTCCTCAGGTCTCCACAAGGGGGAGCACCAGGCCGTGCCCACTTGTCTTCTACAGGGCTAGACAGGACTGGAAGGGATCGCCTTGGCTAGCAAGTTGATCAATATACCACCCCCTCCCCCAAGAATCTGGCTCCTGGGGGATGTTTGCCCCCCAACTGCTGGGGGAGGCTGTTCTAGAACCTCCCTCCTCTGAGGGGCACAAACCTTCTTCTCACTACATCAGCTGGTTCCATATGTTCTTGTGCCCACAAACTTCAACAGCTCTTCCCCCCCACCCCCAGGGAGTTCCCCCAGGTACTTAGAGGGAGCAATCAACTCCCTTCTCTGGCCAGGCTGAAGAGACTCAGCTCCTCCCCTAAGATCAGCTCTCTCTTTCTCTGCTCACCCTAGGAACCAGTTCCTCTGTTGAATGGGGTGAAGAGACCTGCACAAAGTATTCCTGAGGGGGTCTTACCACGGCCTTGTCTGTATGAATGCTCTCCAATGGAGGCGTCTTGCTCATACTGGATATATAAAGTTCCCCCTACTCAAAGCAATTCAGTAGAGGGGATGAGTCAGGGTGGGCTGACAGCTGAGATTCCTGGGTTCTATTCTTGGCTCTGCCACTGAGCTGCTTTGGGGCCCCCACCAAGTCTCTTCCTGCCTCAGTTTCCCTTCCTACCCTTTGTCTATTTAGATGGCGAGCTCTGCAGGCTGGGCAGCACAAGGGGGCTCTAAGCTCGGTCAGTGATTCTGGCAGGACAAGAGTCCTTGATTTCCCGCTGGGAGTGCGGCTCCCACCCGAATACACAGAAGAAACAGAAAGGGACTTTCCTCACAACGGAGAAATGACTCCGGCGGCAGCGTCCGAGGGCGCCCGCGGGCCTGCCCGGGCTGCCCCGCTCTCTGCAGGGAGCTGGGCCCTGCCTATGGGTAAGCAGGAAGCGCCAACGAGGAGATCTGGAGGAGGGGCTGGGCCCCTTCCCCACCCAGGCCAGCGGAACTGCCCGCCAAGCCGGAACAGGGGGAGTCACGGGGCCCCAGTTACCCCACCTGCCCCTCCACCTCCCTCGCTGGAGAGCGGCGACCCCGCACCGCAGCCCGGGGACCGGGGCGGGGCGGGGCGAGGCTCTTCCGGAGACTGCAAAAACTCTTGAAGCCGATTGCTCCCGGCCGGGGGCAGTGGGGGGCCCGATCCCTCCGGCTCCTCCCGGGGCCCGATCCCCGCGGAAACCACCGCGGTGGCAGCGAGGCTGAGCCGGGTCCAATTGCCGAGCCGCGGCTCCAGCCGCCCTGCGCAGGGGTGTGGCCGGCGCTGCACACTCACCCCCGTGCCATTGTCGCACACCACCACCCTGCGGCCCTGGCTGTCCATGGGGGCTCCGCCTCTCGCTGCCCTGCGCCGTCTGAGCCCCGGAACTGTGGTACCAGCCCAGTGACCCGGCTCCCAGCGCAGGAAACCAGCCGCGCTGATGTAACGTCCTGGGCTGGGACCGCGGCGGGGGCGGGGTGTGTCCGTACGCGACGTGGTGCTGCCCCCTGCTGGGGAAAATCAGAAAAGTGGGGGGAGGGTCCCCGACTCCCCATGGCCTCTCCCCCCCGCGGGAAAAGCTGCTCTCAGTGCTCACCTTGCTGGGAGAGCCACACACCCAGCGAGAACCCCGAGACTCCTGGCGGGTCATGTGGGGGTCTGCTCCGTGGGGGTCATTGGGTCAAGGGGAGAGGGGTCATAGTGTCTGGATTGGCCCCATTACTGCAGGGGCTCAGCACTGCTCTATTTACCCTCCCCACCCCAGGCAGGGCAAGTGCTGTGATCCCCCTGCACAGGGGAAACTGAGGCCCAGAGAGATGGAAGGGTAGTCTGCACACCTGGCCCGGCCCACATCAGCGGGCTCCGATTAATGGGGCTCTGGTTGCAGAGCTGTAAAACTGCAGTGCAAGCATTCAGGTTTGGGCTGGAGCCCAAGCTCTGGGACTCCCAGGCTGGAGGAAGCTCCCCAGCTCCAGCTGGAACTGGGATGTCTGCACAGCAAGTTTACAGCCCTGCAGCCTGTGGGTGTCTCCTTGCAGTGTAGACGTACCCTCCATGCTCTAGATTCCTAGTGCTTAAGGCCAGAAGGGACAGATAGACCATCCAGCCTGGTCTCCTGTCTAGCACAGGCCTGACTGTCTCACCCCATTCCCCCTCTATTGACCCCCCAAACCATTTCAGTCTTCAGAGACTAACCTATTGTGAGCCCCAGGCAGAGAACTGGGGAGGCCGAGGGCCCCCCCATGCCTAAGGGTCCTGCAGCGGCGGGGAATTGCTGAGGTGAGCCAGGCCCAGGGGATCCCAGCAGGCGACCCACAGCTCATGCTGCAGGGGCAGGTGACCTGGGGGAAATTCCTTCCCAGCCCCCCTGCTGGGTGATCAGCTGGAGCCTGGACATCTGGGCAAGACCCACCAGCCAGGCAGCTAGAGAAAAGATTCTGCAAACAGGCTCAAGAGCCCAGCGCCCACCTTTCCTCACCCCCCTCCTGGGGTCCTGTCTCTAGCTGTGGCCCAGCCCTGATGCTTCCGAGGAAGATGGGCAACGGGGAACCAGCCATTCAACTAACCCAGAATAGATCTGGCCCATTGTGCAGCAGCCCAAAAAATGCCAGGAGGCTGGTGGGGAAGGGAGTGAACCCAGACTAGTGCCCTGGCCCCTGAACCGGCCTTCACTGGCCTCCTACCAATGGGCAAAGAAGGATACAGGAGGCCAAGGACCTTTGGAGGCACAATCAATAGTTTGCAGAGGCCACGGGCCCCTCATCGTTGCCTCAGGCCCCCATAGTGGAGACAGGGCATGGAAGTCTGGGGGGAGATCCTAGTGCGTGGGGGAGGGTCCACCCCCCTCCCCGGACTATCTCACTGCTCAGCAGGAAGGGGGGGACCAACGCACACACTCTCCTGACCCCCCCGCCCCAGCGCCGACCGGCTCGGCCCCCCCCCCCCCGCCCAGTTCTAGCCTTTTCCATCGCTTCTCGCACCTGCATAGTAACAAACGCCCCTTGCCCCGCCCCAGTGACGCAGCGGCTGCGGGCAGGGGGTGCAGGCGTGGCTGGGGGGATCCCTGCGATGGGGTGGGGGGGAGGCGGGGGCGGTGGTCTCCGGGCCTCCCCCGCTCACACCCCGCCCCGGGGGGAGGGCAGTTCCGCTCCAGCACTGCCGGCGGAGACAGCGGCAATGCAGGGCTATTCATCCTGGCGGCGCGACGCAGGCGGCTGCTGAGCCAGGCTGCGGGGGAGCTGGGGCCGCGCCGAGGGGTAAGCGGGGGAGGGGGCATTGCTGGAGGGGCTACGTGGGGGGAGACAGAAGCAGAGGGGCGGTGGGAGATGGGAACCTCAGTGTCAGCCGGGCACCTCCTCTGTCCTTCTCTCCACAGCCCTGCAGCCAGCCATCCCTCCCTCCACAACCCTGTATCCCTCCCTCCATCCCTCCCTCCACAACCCTGTATCCCTCCCTCCATCCCTCCCTCCACAACCCTGTATCCCTCCCTCCATCCCTCCCTCCACAACCCTGTATCCATCCCTCCATCCCTCCCTCCACAACCCTGTATCCATCCCTCCATCCCTCCCTCCACAACCCTGTATCCATCCCTCCACAACCCTGTATCCATCCCTCC
>ML677372.1:2083687-2146636 GCA_007922305.1 Dermatemys mawii | reverse complement strand
CATCCCTCCCTCCACAACCCTGTATCCATCCCCTCATCCCTCCCTCCTCAACCCTGTATCCATCCCTCCATCTCTCCCTTCACAGCCTGTAACCATCCCTCCATCCTTCCCTCCTCTACCCTGTAACCATCCCTCCCTCCACAGCCTGTAACCATCCCGCCATACCTCCCACCCCAGTCCTATAACCATCATTCCCTCCACATCTTTCTATCTATCTATCTATCCATCCCCATACACCCCATCTGTTTCTCTCTCTCCTTGAGCTCTGATTGCACCATCAGTTCCCCTTCTTGTCTCGCTCAGACACGCATTTGTTGGCTGGAGGGGCAGGGGTTGTTTCTTTTGCACAAGGTTGCGTTGGATCCAAACCAAAGGGTCCAGTAGGGACCCCTCTACAGCTGCACCCCTTCCCACCTCCCGGCAGTCCCCCAGTCACTTAATCCCCAGCCCCTGATCCCTGCCCCACTCCCTCCCAGCTCACCCCTGACAGACACCCACATCAGTGGCTTGGGGACCAAATGCCTCTCTGCGCACCCACACCAGGGCTGCAGTCTGGGTCTGGCTGGAGGAGGTGCGGGGACCACCTGGCTCCCAGGCAATTGCGGCCAGCAGCTGCAGCAACCACTGCCCCCTCCCTGCCTGTGTGTGTTTGGGGAGCCGGTTGTGTTGCTGGGGGGCGGTGCCTGGGAGGGGAGCTCCTTGCTCTTTTTCATGTGGGTTGTGGTGGTGCCTGCTCACCCCACTCCTGTGTGTGCTGGGAGGGAGTTGTGTTGGAAGGGGATCCCCTGCTGTTTGGGTGTGTTGACACAGGGTTGTGATGATGTTGAGTTAGAAGGTCTCTCCCTGTGATGACACCCGGAATTGTTGTGTTCTGTTGTTTTGGTGAGGGTTGTTTGGTTTCTTGCTTTTCAAAGGGGGTGGGACAAAGGATATTTATTGTATGTGTGTGGTAGGGTGACCAGACAGCAAGTGTGAAAAATCAGGAGAGAGGGTAGGGAGGTAATTGGAGCCTATATAAGAAAAAGACTCAAAAATCAGCACTGTCCATAAAATCAGGACATCTGGTCACTCTCTGTGTGTGTCTGTGTGTCCGTCTGTAAGGGAAGGGTGTGTGTGGTTTCAGGGGTAGTGTTGCCAGGTGTGTTTGTGTCTGCCGTTTCAGGTGTGTGGTGTCAGGGGTATGTGTCTGCGTCATTTCAGGTCTGTCTGTGTGTAGTGACAGGATGTCTGTTCATGGTGATGGATTGTCTGTGTGGGATGCCGGGGGGTTCTTTGTGTCATGTCAGGTGTGTCTGTGTGGGGTGACGGGTGTCTGTGGGTCATGTCAGGGGTGTGTGTGGATGGTTGATGTCACAGCTGAGATATTAGAAAACAGACGTTTCCTCCCCCCATACAGTTATGTACAGACTGGAGAAACCAGTCCGGAGACTCTCGCCCTCCCTCCCAGCCAATGGGCCTCTCCTGTCGCAGGGCTGGGTGGGATGGCAGTTGGGAGACACTGCATTGGGTTATCCACTGAGACTCCCAGCTACCCATATCCCAAGCCTCCATGCCCACAGCTTCTCCTACACCCCAGGGAACCACACGGACCAGCGATCCCTCCTGCGTCCTATGCCGCTCTGGGGGGATGAGAAGACTGGTTATCCTCATCCCTCCCCCCGGTTCCACTGCCTGACTTGTGCTTCACTGCCTGGCACAGCTGGCCTTGTGTGGCATGGATCCCATTGCCACATGGGCGACCATGACAATCCATAAGGGCAACTCAGAACAAGGAGGGTTTTGGCCTTCAGGATCAGCTGGTGAGGGGCGAAGGAGAATAGGATGTGGGGTCTTTTCCTTCTAGGCCTGAGTGAGGGGGGACCGACTGAAGGAAAAGTGTTTTCCTGGTAACAAGAGGGGCATTAAAGGTCTAAAATGTCACTGTGGTGACAGGGATTCCAGTTCAGGAATGTTGCCGTGGAAACAATAGGGTTGTTATGGTCTGGAGTGTCACCATAGTGACAAGTGGATGTCAGAAATCAGGGGTGTTCCCATGGTAACATTGGGTTGGGAGAGCTCAGGAGTCTTGCCATGGTGACAAGAGGTTTAGTGTTAGGAGCATTGCCATGGCAATGTCAGGGTGGGGAGCTGGGCCCAGCGATGGGCAAGGGAAGGGGCAGAGTCCTGGGCTGCCCGGCTTTCTGTGTTCCTGTTGGACACAGGGGAGGAGGGAGGAGAAAGGGGCGGAGAGGTTAATGCTTTACCTGCCATGAGATGGGGACTCACTTCCTTCTCTCCCCAGACACACACCATTCACCCATCCAGATACAGCGGATAAACAGCAGAACATGAGCTCCCAGTGCAATGCTGTGTTCAAAAGGGCAACGGTGATGCTGGGGGGTGTAAACAGGGCAGTCGGAAATAGGAGAAGGGAAGTTCTGTTACCTCTGTGTGTGGGGCTGGTGCAGCCGCTCCTGGAATCCTGCGTCCAGTCCTGGTGCCCACAAAGCACGAGGGACGCCGATAAATTGGAGAGTTCAGAGAAGAGCCACCATAATGAATAAAGGGCTGGAAAACATCTCTTGTAGTGATCGACTCCATAAGCTGAATCTGTTTAGCTTAACAAAGAGAAGGTTAAGGGGTGACTTGACCCCAGTCTAGAAGTACATAGGTGGGGAACAGCAATGTGATAACAGAGAGCTCTTCACCTAGCAGCCAAAGATCTAGCAAGAACCAAGGGCTGGAAATTGAAGCTAGACAAATTCAGAGTAGAAATAAAGTGCCAATTTTCAACAGTGAAGGTAATTAACCATTGGAACAAGAATTAGATGGGGGTGTAGGGGGATGGATGGACAGAGAGATGGGATCTACGTCCAGGTTGCATTAATTACCACTTCAAACTCCCCCGCTGCAGGATGGTGCTGGAGGGCAGCCCCGAGGCCGTCAGCTCCCAATCCCTGGATCTGCGGCGATCCTGTCCCAAGGGCTCCCGGATCTTTCCCTCTGCTGGAGAGGGCTCCCTGCTGAGCAAAGAAGCTGTGAAGTATGGAGAGCTCATTGTGCTGGGGTGAGTGGGGACTAGGGATGAGGTCTGATGGGGGCAGCCCTGGGGATGTGCAGATTGGTTTGTTAGCCTAGAGTCTCTAGGAACATTGGGACTGTACAGGCCAGCTTGGGGTAGCATCTCCAGGAGTGCTCGGTGTGCACACTGGTTCGTTATTGTAGGGTCTCCTGGGGATGCTGCTGCTGGTTTATTATGGAGGAATGAGGCAAACAAGAGCCCTCCCTGGTAACACAGATCCAGCTGGAGTGGGCACCTTGCCTGGACAGGGTTCAGGATACCTGGGTTCTGTTTCCGGGTCTGCCACTGACCTTGGGCAAGTCCCATCCCCTTTTGGAGCCTCAGTTTCCCTCCCATTCCTTGGCTGTGAGCTCTTTGGGGCAGAGCCTCTCTCTCTCTCTGTTTGTCTGTGCCACACACAGCACTATGTGTGCATGGCGGTGCTGGGACTGCTGCCTTCCTTAGATGCACTGTTTAACCCTTTGTATGCTGCTAAGGTGCCAGTCAGACCCATTCCTGGCTATCCCAGAATTCTTTGCTCGTTGGTCTTGCTGTGCTGGCCCCGTGGGAGGGATTTGGCACTCCCACGACACCTAGTTTCTCTTGCTTGTGTTGCCATCCTGGGATCAGAGAGGAGTGTCTGGCAGGGTGAGGGCTGGGCCTGATGCTGACTCAGGAAGGGAGGGTGGGGCGGGAACAGCGTCTGCATGGGACTAACCTCCCTCCCCCTCCCCCTCCCCACAGATACAATGGCTCCCTGGCCAGTGGGGACAAGGGCCGACGCCGCAGCCGCATCGCACTCTTCAAGAGGCCGAAGGCCAATGGGGTGAAGCCGGATGTGATACACCACATCTCCACCCCCCTCGTCTCCAAGGTGAGCCAAGCCCCTGCAGCCTAACCAGACAGCACGTGTGAAAAATCGGGACAGGGACGGGGGGTAATGGGAGCCTATGCAAGAAAAAGACCCCAAAATTGGGACTCTCCCTATCAAATCGGGACATCTGGTCACCCCCCTCACGCCAGGGTTTCAGCAGGCTCCCGGGCCGTGCTGCTGCCTGCTTGGACCACCAACGGGAGACATGGCAGATAGACACAGCACAGGGGGTGCCAGTTCGGATCCTGCTCTGGGCGTCTTCTTCTGGGTGTGATGGGAGTCCAGCATGGGGGACAGCAAGGTTCAAGCCCTGGGGAACGTACTGTAAGGGGCGCCCTTGCCCTGGATCTCTGGAAATAATACAGGGGGCTGGGAACTGGCTGGCTCGGGGGTGGGTGGGTGGGGGACGGAAAGGGATATGGGCCCTTTTCCCTCTAGGGGGCGCCAGGTCTGATCTGGCTTGTGGGGTGGTGCTGAGGCCCTCTGGCTCAGGCAATGCTCTTTGCCCCCCCAGGCACTCAGTAACAAGGGCCAGCACAGCATCTCCTACACGCTGTCCCGCAGCCACTCGGTGATTGTGGAATATACGCATGACTGTGATACGGACATGTTCCAGGTACTGCACCGCAGCTACCCACAATGCACTGTGGCTCTTCCCCCCTACCCCCTGCCCATGGCTACTTGCCCGTGACATCTTAGCTCAGCCACTGTCCTTTTCACCACTGCTTAACCCAGGCTGGGATCAGGGTTCCCCCTTGTGGCAACAGCAGGCAGTGCAGGCTGGGAGCCAGGCTTGGCTAGAGCCTCCCCTTTGTGCTCATCAGAGCCCTTGTCTGGCCCTTCTGAGCCTGACACTGACTCTGTGGATCCCTCTTTGCCTCCCTGAAGCCACCACCTGCAGTTCTCACTCACATCCTGTCCTAGACTGTTGGGCATTAGTGCTGTGCAGCACCCATGCCCCACCCCAGAGGTGGCTGCATCTCAGCGCTGGATGAGGGATCTCTGTATAAATAGCCCCCGCACTCTACTCCAGAGATGTCTGCATTTCAGTACTGGGCGAGAGATCCCTGTATAAACAGCCCCCATATCCCACCCCAGAAGTAGCTGCATCTCAGCCCGGAGGGGGCAGGAGAAAGCTGGTCACTCAGAGCTAGTGTCTGTACAGATTGGCCGCTCCACGGAGAACATGATTGACTTTGTGGTGACGGACACGGCGCCTGGGGGCAGCTGCGCCAGTGAGGGGCAGTCGGCCCAAAGCACCATCTCTCGCTACGCCTGCCGCATCATCTGTGAGCGCAGCCCTCCTTACACTGCCCGGATCTACGCCGCAGGCTTCGACTCCTCACGCAACATCTTCCTTGGAGTGAGTGAGTCCTGACAGTGTCGAGAGGAGACCTCCCCTCTCGGGGCATTGGTGCAATCCGGCCCCAGACCAGGGGCACTGCCTGGGAATGGGATACAGGGCCTTTCCCTCTAGATGATGCTGGCTTCAATCCAACCCCAGGACGGCTGGTCCTTGGGGCACTTGTTCAGTGGCTGTGAATCCCAAGGGAGTCCTGAAGCGGGGATAGGAGCCATGGGTCATCGCTGGGCATGGTGCTGGTCGAGGCTGGTGCCCTGTGGCTGAGGAATCTGGGTGTGCTGGGGGACAGCAAGGTTCAAGCCCTGGGGAACGTACTGTAAGGGGCACCCTTGCCCTGGATCACTGGGAATAATGCAGGGGGCTGGGCCCCAGGGGTACCAGGGTTACTTGGCTCTGGTGAAGGTACTGGGAGCTTCTGGGTCCTGGAGTGGGCTGGGTGCATGTGCTGGAGAAGGATGGGGCAGATGTCCTCCTTGCGTGGGGTGGGGGGAAACAAGGAGCTGGGTCCAGATGTGGGGCATTCAGGGAAGGAGCTATAAGGGGACACAGACAGAGACACACAGACAGAGACACAGACACACACACACGTTGCCATGACCCCTGGCTGCTCTCATTGGCAGGAGAGGGCAGCCAAGTGGAGGACGCCGGATGGGCTGATGGACGGGCTGACGACCAATGGGGTGCTGGTGATGCACCCCACAGGGGGCTTCAGTGAGGACTCGGCCCCTGGCGTCTGGCGCGAGATCTCGGTGTGTGGGAATGTGTACGCCCTACGCGACAGCCGCTCCGCGCAGCAGCGGGGCAAGCTGGTACGTGGGGCCCACCTCATCCCTCCTGGGGGTCCCCCATTCCCTGCACAGCCCCGGGGCGCTCCAACCTGCACCAGGGCAAGCTAGTATATGTGGCCCCCAACACGCTCCTGGGGGGCCCTGTTCACTGCACTGCCATAGAGGTCCCCTGCCTCAGCCTTCCAGGGGGTTCCTCCTGCCCAGGGGTGCCCCAAACCCAGCTAGGGGGTTGCAGGGACTATATGTCTGTGGGAGGCCCTGGTCCCCATGGTGGTGATAGGGGAAAACTCTCCCTGCCAATCCAGGATGGATCCGTGCCCAGAGGGATGCTCCTGGTTTGGAACAAACCTCCAGCCTTTTGGCCTGGGGCTCTTCCCTTCTCAGGAGCACCCCTCCCAGCCCCATGTGTCACACCCCTGGCCTTCTATCCTCCCCCTAGCCTGAGCCCCTCCCCTGCACACCCCCAGTCTGGTGATCCTTCCCCCAACACTCCTCCAACTTGACCCCCCCACCTGTCTGGAGCAGATATCTCCCTCCCCTCCGGCCTAACTTCCCCCTTTCCCCTCCCCCGCCCCCACAGCTTAACCCCACCCCCGGAACTGATGTGCTGATGCAATAACGTGCCCGGCTCCCCGCCCCCGCCCCCCATGTCCTGCAGGTACAGACCGAGTCCAACGTGCTGCAGGACGGCTCGCTCATCGACCTGTGCGGGGCCACATTGCTGTGGCGGACCACGGCGGGGCTGCTGCTGACGCCCACCCTCAAGCAGCTGGAGGCGCTGCGCCAGGAGACCAACGCCGCCCGCCCCCAGTGCCCTGTGGGCTTCAACACGCTGGCCTTCCCCAGCCTGGCCCAGCGCGCCGTGGTGGACAAACAGCAGCCCTGGGTCTACGTCAACTGCGGCCACGTCCACGGCTACCACAACTGGGGCTTCCGCAAGGAGAAGGGGGGGCTGGAGCGGGAGTGCCCCATGTGCCGCCGAGCCGGGCCCTACGTGCCGCTCTGGCTGGGCTGCGAGGCTGGGCTGTACCTGGACGCAGGCCGGCCCACCCACGCCTTCTGCCCCTGTGGCCACGTCTGTTCCCAGAAGACTGTGCAGTACTGGGCCCAGATCCCGCTGCCCCACGGCACCCACGCCTTCCACGCCGCCTGCCCCTTCTGCAGCACCTGGCTCACGGGCGAGCGGGGATTTGTGCGCCTCATCTTCCAAGGCCCCATGGACTGAGCCCGGGGACTCAGCGGGGGGATGTGATTGAGCTGATGGGGGGCCCCCGGAGACTCAGCAGGGGCGGGGCCCATGGACTGAGCCAGGGTACCTGGCAGGGGCTGTGGACTGAAGGGGGGGCCAGGCAGGAGTGTTCGGGGAGGAGGAGCGTGTGGCCGAAGTGAGCGTGTGCGTGGGGTGGGGTGAAGCCCATGGCCTGAGTGGGGGGATGTGGCATGGCTCTGTGGACAGAGGGGGGGGGTGGGGCAAGAGCGCGGGGGTGCCCGTGGACTGAGTGCGAGTGACCAATAAAACAGCAAAAAAACCTTATGGTGGGAGGAACTATCTACAAAGAGTAAAGTGGGGTGTGTTCGTGTGTCAGTTACTGCCTGCCCCCAGATCAGCTCAACTGCCTTGTTCTGCTGTGCAGGTCCCCATCTCCCCGCACCCTTCCCCTAGCCCAGTATCTGTCCCCATCGCAGCAGGGCCAGGGTGTGCTCCCTGCAGGCTGTTATCCTAGCCAGTGCCCACAGGTGAAGAGAAAGGGGGGCAGTGACTGGCAGCCCCCTACATGCAGCTGCCCCAGCGAGGACCCAGGAGTCCTGGAGTAAACCAGCTGGCCGGGCGCTCCCTGCAGGACGCAGGGGCTGAGGACTAAGGCCGCCTTGGGTGTATGACCGGTGGGGAGAGGGAGGACCCCACTGCATACTGCAGGGAGGACACTGCACCCACTTGTGGGGCACGGCGGCTCAGAGAGGATCCAGGAGAACAAGGCCAGTCTGGACACCCCAAGACTCAGGGAGCCCCTTGGAAGAGCTTCTCTGAAGGAGGATCCCAAAGGGGCTCAATCCCAGTCTCTCTGCCTCTCCCCTTCTGGGAACAGGGGCTTCCTCCAGCCCATGGACAAAGGCCGAGCTAGAACTCAGGACCAGGAGCCAACGCTGGTCACATTTGGCCTGGAAAGGAGGGGCTGACTGACTCTCCATCACTCGGGGGCTGGGGGGTCATTGCCAGCCTGGGTGATGCAGGGGCCAGAACAGCCACTTCTGGCCTGGAAATCTATGGAGCAGGATACAGAACAAGAGGTTCTTAGGGACATTTGACTCCCGCTGTCCCTGGGTGTGGCTCTCTGGCTCCTCCTAGTGGTCAGAGCCATCAAAAGGTTTGTGAGGGGCCTGTAGCCTTGGAGCTGCCACAGCTGCTCCTTTAGCTCAGACACAGGAAGCTGCTTTTACCCACAAGGATCCTGGACTCAGTCCCTGATCGTGCGGGGTGGGGGGGGGTTACATTTATTCTGTGACATTTAGAGGCTCCAACTGGCCGGTCGTGCCAGGAGCTGTACAGACCCTGACCGAGATCGGGGCCCCGACGTGCTGGGTGCTGCACAGACTGGGACTGAGAGCGGGGCTCCATCACGCTGCTCAGACCCCAGCAGAGATAAGGGCATCCTCATGTTGGGCACTGCCCAGACACACGGTGAGAGACAGTCCCAGCCCCAAGAGCACTGGCTGAGATGCTGATTATTGGGCACAACAAAGCAAGGCCACACACTTTGTTGCTTATGTAGACCAAGCTGTATTGCCAGACGGGTCTCTCGCCCCCACTATGGTCAGCTCCTCACCCCATTCCAATCAGATTCCCCAGCCAGGCCTCTATTTCTATTCTAAAAGCTATAGTTTAAAAACTCCCTGAGCAATGACCTGTGCCACCCTTTAGTGAAGTAAAGTGGGGCCCCAGCTCTGTCCGGGAATGGGACCCGGGACTTTGCTCCTCAAGAGGACCCCAGGCTAGAAGTACCTATGTTGGGAACAGAATCTGATGACAGGCTCTACTCTCTAGCAGACCAAGGGCTAACAAAAGCGCTCCCAGGGCGGTCGTGAGCTCCCGGAGCCGCAGAAAAGCCGCTGAATGCATTACTTCCGCATTCGGCGGCTTTTTGGTGGACATGCAAGGGTCCGCCACAACACAACGACAAGCAAAAAAAGGGTCGCGGTCTCAACAAGTTTGAGAACCGCTGAACTAAAGTGCACATTTTTACCAGTGAGGGGAATTAACCCCTGGAACAACTTCTCAAAGGCCGGGGTGGATTCTCCACCACTGACCATTCTTAACCCAAAGTTGAATGTTTTTCTAACCGCTCTACTCTAGTGTGAATGGTAATTCATTCAGGGCAGCCCTAGGGCCTGTGTTACACAAGGAGTCAGACTACATGATCACAGTGGCCCCTCCGGCCTTAGATTCTTTTATGTCAGCTCTTAACTCTGCTGGAATTACCGCTTAGTCCCGTTTAAACAAAAACGTGCCTTGCACACGCAGCTCCCCATCACTGGTGGTGAGGTATAACCTCCTGGGGGGTTGCTCCGTGTCAGCTGACGCCTGGGCATCTGAATCATTTTACTGCCCCATCCTGTTCAAAGCTTTGTTGGATTGCCTGGAGCCCCTCATTGGAGATGCAGACGTATTGTAGCCTGCGGATAGACTTTGTCTCCTGGCCCACAGAGCCCCTGAGGGTGGGGATGCTGGAAAGTCTGTCCTGCTCAGACTTTAAAGTGCCACAGGACTCTGTCACTCCTGCTCAGTGTATCTGCCACTTGCAGTGATCTCTCTCCCTCAGGCACTACCTTATCCTCGCCTCATCGCATTGGAGCCTCAATAACATGCGTTGTAGTTGCTTGGGTGTGCGCTGTGGCAGCTTCTTCCTCACACTTTCTGATAACTTGTGATCGGACTGCACCTCCGCCTTGTGCCCAAAGACAGGGCTGGTTCTAGGAGTGGACAAGCAGGGCAGTCATAGGAGGTGCTGTGCTGCAGGGTTTTGCGGGTTTTCCCCTCCACTCTGATCTCAGATTGGCCAACCATTGGGGTTTTTTTATTCTCAGCAATGCTTGCATGTGGAGGGAGGGGTGTGCAAAACCGTTGTCCACCCTGGCTGGCAAAGTGGCTAGAACTGCTCTTGTTGCAGGGTGAACTGATAGGAGTGTTTCTTTCCAAAGAACACTGCCAGTAGCTTCCTTTCTAGTGCCTCATCTGTCAGGGGTCTACTAGCTAGTGCTCTGGGCTGCATCAGTACAGCTTTTAGTCTCCTTCTGAGGCACTGCCCTGCTGCTATTTAGAGTCGTAGGACTTGATGATTGGTACCTTACTTAGGATTTTCTTTACTCTTTCAAAGCCTGGCCTTGTGTCTCCAACCTTTCGAGTGTTGCCTCAGTGTGTGAGTGCATCACAGCCTCACTGGCTTCTGAGAGGTGTGCACAGAATCTGCAAAGACAGCATGGCCCATCTCTATAAATTGCTGGATTCCCTTCACATTGTTCGCTGTGGGCTGTCCTTGATGGCTCTCAGCTTCTCAGGGTCCACCAGCCAGCTGGAGTTCCTCAGAAGGCAACAGATGTCTGGTGTAGGGGACTTCAGTGCTCTTCAGCTTGTTGGCATCCAGCCTAATTTTCTACTCCCGACACCTGTTTGAGGGTTGTTGCAGCTTTGTATCATGGTCTGGATTGTCTCCTCTTTGACATCTCCTTCTCCTCCAAGAGGAATGCCATCAGCACCAGTCTTGATGCCCGAAAGCCCCTCTAATGCCTGGTTCATAGAGTCATAGATTCTTACCAGAAGGGCCCATTAGATCACTTAGTCTGACCTACTGGATAGGACAGGCCAGAGAATGTCATCACATTCTGAGCCCAGTTCCTTGGGTTTGTCTCAAGCATCTTCCAGCTAGCACCCTGTCTGGATGCAAAGACATCAAGGAAAGGAGAAGACAGTCCACCACTTGCACTGGGGACTTGTTCTAATGGTGACTCACCCTCATGGTTAAAAACGGGTGTCTTATTTCTCAGGGGAATGTGGCTGGCTTCAGCTTCCAGATGTTGGTTCTTGTTCTGCCTTTCTCTGCTAGACTAAAGAGCCTGTTAGTAACGAGTATTGTCTCCCTGTGATGATGCGTTAACACCGTCATCAAGTCACCTCTCTACTTTCTCTTTGAGAAGCTCAACAGATGAAGAACTTTAAGTCACACTCAGGCACTTTCTCCAGACCCTAGATCATTTTTGTGACTTCTCTGCACCCTTTCCAATTGTTCAACCCCCATTTTAAAATGTGGCCCCTCCATCATGAGCTGGACGCACCATTCCAGCACTAAACTCCCTAGTGCCGTATGCAAAGGTAAAATCCCCTCCCTGCTCCCACTCACTATGCCCCCGTCTGCACAGCTAAGGGTCGCACTGGCCCTTTTTTCCACAGCATGGCACTAGGGGCTCATGTTGAGTTGCTTGTACACTGAGACCCCTAAATCCTTGCAGAGTCACTGTTCTCCAGGATATAGTCCCCATTCTGTAGGCGTGGCCTGCAGCCCTCCTTCCTAGACTTGATCAACATTGCAGATGACAAACAAATTGGAGGAGTGGTAAGTAACGAAGAGGACAAGTCACTGATTCCAAGTGATCTGGATTGCTTGGTAAACTGGGCTCAAGCAAACAAACTGTGTTTTAGTACAGCTCATTGTCAATGTATACATCTGGGATCAAAGAACACGGACCATGCGTACAGGGTGGTGGACTCTATCCTGGCAAGCAGTGACTTTGAAAAAGATTTAGGGGTCATGGTGGGTAATCAGCCTCACATGAACTGTGGACAAAATAGCTAATCTGATTTTGGGATGCAAAACAGGGAACTCTTGAGTAGGAGTAAAGAGGTTATTTTACCTCTGTATTGGACACTGGGGAGATTGCTGCTGGAATCCCATGTCCAGTTCTGGTGCCCACAATTCAAGAAGGATGTTGATAAATAGGAAAGGGTTCAGAAAAGAGTCACAAGAATGGTTTAAGGATTAGTAAACATGCCTTATAATGACAGACTCCAGGAACTGAATCTGTTTAGCTTAACAAAGCAAAGGTTGAAAGGTGACTTGATCTCAGGCACCTACATGTAGAATAAATATTTTATAATGGGCTCTTCAATCTAGCAAGAGAAGGTCTAACACGAGCCAACACTGGATGTTGAAGCTAGACTAATTCAGACTGGAAATCAGGCATAAATATTTAATGGTGAGAGTAATTAACCATTAGGACACTTTACTAAGGGCTGTGGTGGATTCCCCGTCACTGACAATTTTAAAATCAAGACTGCATGTTTTTCTAAAAGATCTGCTCTTCTTAAAGAACTTCCAGTTTTCGTTCACATTTTTTCCATCTAAATTTTTCCTCCCAATCAATTTCACATGTAATGTTCCACAACTTTGGGAAATTAGCCCTCCTGAAGAATCAAGTCTATGTTACTGATTGGGAGTGTTTTCTGTTTGCCCATTTTGAATGTAATCAGGTCATGATCTCTAGTCCCTAGGCAACCAGCAACTTCCAGGCTAGTGATTCATTAATTTTTATCTGTGTACAGTGGAACGCCTCTGGGGCTGATGCCAATGGCATTCAGACCCTGCAGTACCTGCCAAAAGGTGTGGCAAAGGTGGCTGGATGGCTCATTTAGCTCAACACAGCAGAATGCATTTGTGACATCCCACGCAGTGTTGTTGGCAGTGTTGGTGTAGCCGTGCTGGGCCCAGGATAGAGACAAGGTGGGTGAGGTCATAGCTTTTATTGGACCCAATTCTGTTAGTGAAAGAGACAAGTGTTGAGGTACACAAATGTATCTTGAAAGCTTGTCTCTTTCACCTACAGAAGAAGGTCTCTGCGTTTTGTTTATCTCACAAGCTGCAGGTGAAGGTCTGTTTCTATTTTCAGCTCGCCGTCTTGGTGTCTGTCTCCGTGTGATATGTCTTTCCTAATTTCCAAAAGTCCATGGTGTCACATAGTTGTAGCAGTTGGCCAAGTAGTTCACCACCTGTGCTGTCTCCCTCAAACGACCAATGAAACTGTTGCATGTAAGTTAGCTGTAAAGTAAGGGTGATGGTTGGTTGGCTTACCTCTGTTCTCACAATGGTCTAGAACTCTTGGCCTGGAGAGGATACATGTCTTGCTGTAGCTGTACACGACACAGGTGTAATTTGTAAAGTGGAAATGGTTGAGAACTTAAAGACTGGACAGTCACAAATGGTGAAACCCAGTGATGACTGAACCTGGTGATATTCTGAACCAAAAGAGCTCACAGCCATGTTTGTAGCTGCTCCTATCACTTCACACTGACTCCCCAGACAGTCTAGGCCTCCAAGTGACACACAGACAGGTGACAATTGTGGAATCTTATGATACAGCTATTCTGATACAGTGCTGGATAGGACTCACAGTGACTGTTCCCCCTTCTCTCTTACACTGAAGATACTCTCATGTTGTGTTATTATCAGATCCATGGCTTGTATTACCCAGCTGCCCAGCAGTGGGTGGTGCTTCTGTATATGAACTACTGTGAGCTCCAAGCAGTGTCTCTTGTCTCATGGGTTTCTTATCAAACACCTGCATTTGCCCACTAGCCTCAGAATGAATATCACCAGCACTTAGTCACATTCCTCCAGTTCAGTATTGGTGCTCATCATTGTTGCTGGGACTACATTACAGCTGGCTCTGCAGTCCAGCTGGATTCCAATCGGTTGTCGAGCCAATAGCATAGCTGCAAATATGGAAGTTGAATGGTGGGCAGCTTTCTCCTGCAGTGCATGGACATTGAGTGAGTGTCTCTGGACCTGCTAAAGTTATACCTTATATCTTCTCTTCCCCACTGGAAGCCTCTACATTCTCAGTCACTACGTGTACAAGCATTGAGACATAAAGTGGTTCTATATTCCACGTCCCTTGCACCATTGTCCATAGGCTGAGTGTTTTCCTTTCTGCCTTTCATGCCACTCACTGGACCATGATGCCTGCATTGTTGGCTGGTATGTCTCTGTCCTGCTTCCTGGGTTCCTTTAGCTTGAGCCTGTGTACTGGGTCTGCATTAGTGACTGTCACTGTTTTGCTCCTTCCTCAGACAGTTTATTTGTACTTGCTGTTTGGAGGCATTTCTCTTGGGTTAGAGCTGTTTCTTTCCAGTAAGCTGGAATCATGTTGTCCCACAAATGATCTTGTCTCTAACTAGGGAATGTCTCCAGAGTTACATAGGGATGCCTGTGTTTTCAGCTCTATAACGTAATTATCTATTTCCCCTTCTGCTTCTTGGTTCCAGGTTAAAAAAGATCTCTCTCTACAATCGCTTTCTCTTCTAGGGTTGTCGTATTCATTCCTAGTGTCCAGCCTCTCCTGCTCTAACCACTAGATTCCACTCCCCTCACCTGAGTTCTGTCCCTGGCTCTGGGAGGAGAATGGGATATAGCGACATTTTAATCATGGGCATTTTTAGTAAAAGTCATGAACAGGTCATGGACAGTAAACAAGAATTCATGGCCCGTGACCTTTCCATGACTTGTACTATATACCCCTGAGTAACTCTTGGGTGGTCTGGAGGGGACTGCAGCGTGTAGCCCTGGATCCCCGCTCTTACTGCAAGGCGGGTGCAGTGTCCTGAGACTGCCCTAGCAGCAGCTGCTGTGGCTGGCCCAGAGGCTGCCTGAGCTGCTTAATCACCCCCAGGCCAGCCACGCCAGCCACTGCAGAAGTCACAGAGGTCCTGGAAAGTCTCAGAATCCACGACAGACTCACAGCCCTAAGTATCGTGTGTTGGGGGTGGGCAGGGACTGGTATTCAGGACTCCTGAGTTCTATTCCTGGCTCTGGAAAAGGAGTGGGAGGGAAGTTAAAAGGAGGGGATGTTTGTTAGATTAGTTATGATATTTGCATAGAGGTTGCATAGCAGCCTTGAAAGTCAGGGTCGAACACTGGCTAGAGCACTAGACTACAACCTAAGAAATGTGAGTTCTGGTCCTTGCTCAGTCACAGACCTGTCCTTGCTCTGTGCCTCAGTTTCTCCATTGGTAAAAAGGGGATAATGATACTGACTTCCTTTGTATAGTGCTTTGAGATTCACTGATTGAAAGTGCTATATAAGAGCTATGGATTATTTTATAACTCAGATTTTTATATAAAGGGGATATGATATAATGGATGATATCCCATGGAGTAGAAGCTAAGCCGTATCTTGGAATTGGTAGCAGCATTACGCTGAAAATGAATTTGTGGCGAGAAAAGGGCCTGGTTGATATTGCTCTGGTACGGGCACTGAGGGAGTCATGGAGCAGGTGAACAGAACAGTGGCAGACGCTCCTGCAGGAGTTGGTGTTGTGTTTGATGAGTACACTAGACCAACTTCATATAGTCCCCAGAGCACGAATTCCTGATAGCGCCATCACTGGGGCTGGAAGACCAGAAATTGAGGTAAGAGCCACTTTCCTTTGCTCTGGGCTTGGACTGGGACAGTTCAGGAGTCCTAGGGGCTCTTGTTATCCAAAGTCGTCGCTGACATTGGCCAACATGACCCTGCAGCCGGATGTACGTGCCATATGGAGCCCTTTCCAGGACCCAAAGACGTGATGGGATTACACTGGACCCCGTTAACAAGCACTACAAACTAATGAACCGGTGAAGACAAGCAGAGGAGAGGCTTGGACGACTCCCCAACCAGAGGTAGCTTTGGTGGCAGTAGCACGTCTCCTTTGCCCTGACACCCAGAAACAACTTGACAGCGGTGAGGCTTCGGGTGTGCTGAATCCAGACAGCCTCTCATGCTGACCACTGCTGTCTCGCTGTTTCCTTGTGCTCCCGCATCTCTCTGTCTCTGTTGTCTCCTGGCTTAGACTTAGACTGTAGGCTCTCTGGAGCAGATCTGTGTGTTCTGCATTTGTACAACGCCTAGCACAATGGGGTCCTGTCTGCGAATCAGACTTCTAGGCGCCGCGGTAATAAACATCATAGGAAACGCACGCAAACACGCACACCCGATCCAGCCCCAGGGCAGGTGGACTGGCAGGCGCCGGGGGCGGGAAATGGGATTTGGGACCTTCCCCGTCCGTCAGTTACATGAGAACAGCTACACCGCACCTGAAACGCCAGATCACGGACCAGCCCTTCGGGGCAACGCGTGTGGCGGCGGAGGAGCTCGGAAAGCGAAGTCCTGCCCATTCCGAAGCACGATTGGCTGCCAGGAGCGTCCGTCTCCCTGACAGAGCGTCCGGATTGGTGGGTGGCGGAGGGCCGAGGTTATGAATGGAAAGGCGCTGGGGGAGGGGCTGCAAACAGGAAGTGGGCAGTGGCGGCAGGTGGGGGACTTGGGCGCGTGCTGTGGCGTGAGTTGGGGGCAGGGCGGGTCTCCCGCAGCCTGCCGGGGGAGGGGGATCCTCAGAGCGGTGAGGGTTCTGGGTGGTGGTGAAGCCCCTCCCCCGCACCCGGCGGTGCAGGGGGCATAGGCCGTGCCCGGACTGGGGAGGTGCCAAGTGTGGGAGGGGGGCTGGGCACTGGGGTGTGTGCAGGCAACTCGTGGGTGCAGATGTTGCTGCAGTACAAGGGTGCAATGGGGGCACTGTCATGGGGGGGTGATGCTGAGATGCAGCTGCTTCTAGGGTGAGGCGTGGGGACAGTTTCTACAGGATCCCTTACCGAGCCTCCTGTGGGGTACTGCATCCTGGGGTGGATGTGTCCTTGTACAGCTGGGCTTGGGAGGGCAATTAGTGGTTGTGTAGGTCAGGCAGATAGGCCATTGCATGAGTGTGTGGTTGTGCATATGGTTGTGTCCCTGGTTGTGCTTATGCCACATTGGCTCAGCCTGTCCTTGCTGATATTCTGCTCTAGATAGGGGGTGGGGGGGAGACACACTAACCAGTCTAGGGATGAATATGGAAGTAGGAGGGAAGTGGGACTTGGTGGTTAGAGCACAGGCTGTGGGTTGGGGCTGAGGGGCACCGATGCTCTCCCCACAGGCTGGCCAGCAAGATGGTGGACTCGCAGTACGTGCTACCCAATGATGTGGGGCTGGCGCTCCTGGACTGCAGCGAGGCCTTCCGGCTGCTGCTGCGGGGCGAGCGGCTCTACGCCCACTACCTGTCGCGGGCCTGCTGGTATGGGGGGCTGGTTGTGCTGCTCCAGACCTCACCTGAAGCACCAGCTATCTATGTGCTGCTCTCCCGCCTCTTCCGTGCCCAGGATCCCAACCAGTTGGGGGAGCTGGCGCGCGCCGCTGGCCTCACTGACCAGGAGTACCAGGTACCACCATACCCAGATACCTGGGTTCTGTCTCCAGCTGTAGAAGGGAAGTGGGGTCTAGTGGGTTAGAGCACTGGGGAGGGGCTGGGAGGCTGGTCTCCTGGGTTTCTTTGGCTCTGAGAGGGGATTGGGTGTTAGTGGGTTAGAATGGGGGGAAGGGAGGGTGGGAGCCAGGACCCCTGGGTTCTTCCCGGCACTGGAGTGGCTGGCTGGACCCTGATCATTCCTCTCCCCACCTAGGCGTTCCTGGTTTATGCTGCTGGCGTCTTTTCCAACATGGGGAACTACAAATCTTTTGGGGACACCAAGTTTGTGCCCAACTTGCCCACGGTGAGTCTGTGGTCACGGGGTGTGGGGGCACATGCCGGAGTCACAGGGATGGAACGTGTTTTGGAGTCTCCACGGGGAGGCACTGCTCCCCAGACACTGCATCATCCTCTTGCCAAGAGCTCCGTGTCAGCCACCTTCCCAAGCCAATCACCACTTTCCTTCCCTCTCATTGGCTATGGGGCAGGTCCCTGATTGAGTTAAATGTTCCATGGAGGGAGGCTGTTTGGCCATCGCTCACTCCATGGCTCTAGCCTGTTTATCTCCCTCTCCTTCACAGCTCAGTCCCTGTATCCCTTTCTCCCCTAGGACAAGCTCCAGCAGCTGATCTGGCAGAGCCAGGCATTCCAGGAGCGGCCAGAGGAGATGGAGTCGCTGTGGGAGAGGTGTGGGGAGCTGATGTTCTCGCTGGACCCGCAGCAGAGGCAACTGGGGCTCAGAGGGAAGGTGAGCCCCCCCCCACACACACACACATGATGATTCCGGCTTTGGGAGGAGTGGGGGTTGGGAGCAACCAGGATCGATTGATTTAAATCTGTGATTAAGACACTGATTTGAATCATGATTTAAATCAGCCGGAAACCTTGATTTAAATAATCTATTGTCATCTTGTTTTGCCTTTGTACTCTTTAGTTGTTTTCCTAAAGAAAGGTTTATCATCATTGGTTGGTATAAACCATTCAAACAGGTTAATTTATAGATTCATGAATTCTAAGGCTAAGAGGAACCTCTGCGGTCATCTAGTATGATCTTCTGTATAATGCAGCCATAGGACCGCCCTGAATTATTCCTGGTTGAACTAGAGCAGTGGCTTTTTCTTTCTGGGTACCCAGTTGAAGAAAACTATTGATGCCTGTGACCCAACAGAACTGAGGATGAGGGGTTTGGGGGGTGTGTGTGGGGCTCTGGGCTGGGACAGGGGGTTGGGGTGCAGAAGTGGGTCAGAGCTCTGGGCTGGGTGTGCAGGCTTTCGGGTGGGGCTGGCGATGAGGGGTTTAAGGTGCAGGAATAGGTTCCAGGTTTGGTGGGAGGTTCAGGGCAGGGAATTGGGGTGCACGCTTAGCTCCGGCAGCTGCTGCCGGTCAGCGGCGCAAAGGCAGGCTTCACACCTGTCCTGGCACCTCGGACTGCGCTGAACCTGAAGAGGCCAACAACAGGTCCAGCTCCTAGGCAGAGGTACACAAGCGGCTCCACACAGCTCTTGCCTGCAGGCACAGCCTACCTACCTCCCATTGGCTGGGAATTGGCCAATGGGAGTGTGGAGCTGGTGCTTGGGGCAGTGCACAGAGCCCCGTGGCCCCCTGCCTAGATGCAGGACCCGGTGTGCGGCGCAGTGTCGGAACAAGGAGGCACTAGCTTGCTTTAGCCAGGCAGCACCGCCAATGGAACTTCTAATGTCCTGGTCGGTGGTGCTGACCAGAACAGCCTAGTGTCTTCCATGTGGTGACCTGACCCAAACTTTGAAAAATACTGAACTAGAACACTAAATTAAGGCGGAAGCTTTTGTGCAGAACAGAAACTGAAAGAACTGTGGTTTGAGGTAATGCAGATAGCAAGGTTTGCTGTTTGTCAAACTAATAACATGTCCAGGTCTCACTCTGCTCCACCCTCAGGACATGCAGGATGTTGTGACATGTATAAAGCTTGACTTGTTCTCAGCCATTAAAAATGGTTTAGCCCCGATTGCTCATATAATTAAAAAAGTCGTGCACTTCCCCCCCTCTAAGATATGAAGAGGGCTCATCCATGCGGCATATTATATTATTGTGTATTTCTTTCAGTATTTCTAATGGTTTACAGTAAGTTTTGGCCTTGCCAGAGCCTGTCAGGAGTTCAAACTGAATTTGAAACACATTGAAGAACAGTTAGCCAAAGAATCAAAAAGTTAATAGCACTTCTTTAAAAAAAGACCATCAGAAGCAGAAAGCCTGCTAAACAACTAGCACAGCCACTGGACAATTGAGATGCTAAAGGAGTGCTCAAGGATGATAAGATCATTGCAGAGAAACTCAGTTAATTATTTGCATTGGTCTTCATGGCTGTGAATATGAGGGAAATTCCCAAACCTGAGCCATTCTTTTTAGGTGACAAAGCTGAGGAACTGTCCCAGATTGAGGTGTCATTAGAGAAGGTTTTGGAACAAATTGATAAATTAAACAGTAATAAGTCGCCAGGACCAGACAGTATTCACCCAAGCGTTCTGAAGGAACTCAATGTTAAATTGCCGAACTGTTAACTGTACTTTGTATCATTTAAATCAAATGACTGGAGGATAGCTAATATGACACCAATTTTTACGAAGGGCTCCAGGGGTGATCCCAGCAATTACAGCCTGGTAAGCCTGACTTCAGTCCTGGCAAAGTAGTTGAAACTAGGCTTATCGATTAATTGCAGTTAATTCATGTGATCAGTTAAAAAAAAAAATAATCATGATTAATCGTACTGATAAACAATAGAATACCAATGGAAATGTATTCAATATTTGTGAACGTTTTTCTACATTTTCAAATACACTGATTTCAGTTACAACACAGAATACAAAGTGTACAGTGTTCACTTTATATTATTTTTTATTACAAATGTTTGCACTGTAAAAATAATAAAGAAAAGAAACAGTATTTTTTCAAGGTCCACCTCATAGAAGTACCATAGTGCAATCTCTTTATCATGAAAGTGCAACTTACAAATGTTGTTTTTTGGAGTGTAGGAGAATGTTCTGGGATGGGACCGAGGGATTCGGAGGGCGGGAGGGGAATCAGGGGGATGTATCCACTTGATTATCACTACAAAAGTTTTTTTTTTTTCTCCTGCTGATAATGACTCATCCAAATTAAACAGCCTCTTAGAATCGGTATGGTAATTTCCAACTTTTTATGCTTTCTGTGTGTATAAATGCATCTTACTTCTGTGTGTTCCATTCTATGCATCCGATGAAGTGGGCCATAGCCCACGAAAGCTTATGCTGAAATATATTGGGTAGTCTCTAAGGTGCCACAAGTATTCCCCTTTTTTTTCTACGCAAACTAGAGGTCACCAAATGAAATCAATAGGCAGCAAGTTTAGAACAAACAAAAGGAAGTATTTTTTCCACACAAAACACACAGTCAACCTGTGGAACTCCTTGCCAGAGGATGCAACCTGTGGAACTCCTTGCCAGAGGATGTTGTGAAGGCCAAGACTATAACAGGATTTAGAAAAAGAACTAGATAAGTTCATGGAGGATGTGTTCATCAATGGCTATTAGCCAGGATGGGCAGGGATGGTGTCCCTAGCCTTTGTTTGCCAGAAGCTGGGAATGGGTGATAGCACATGGATCACTTGATGATATCCTGTTCCATTCATCCCCTCTGGGGAACCTGGTGTTGACCACTGTTGGAAGACCAGATACTGGACTGGATGGACCTTTGGTCTGACCCAGTACGACCGTTTTTATGTTCTTCTTTTCTTTGGAAAGAGAAATTGATATAATGATAAAAAATTGGATGTAAATTAAAAAACGTGATTAAAAAAATGAATTTCTATCCACCCTGGGAGCTGGGGGAGATGGGTCAGTGGGCTTGGCTAGTGGCAGCGGGGGGTGTCTCAGTGGGCATGGCTGGTGGTGGGGAGGGGGGGTTTGAGCGATCTTGGTAGGGGGCAGGGGTTAGCGGTCTGTCTATAACACCTTGCCCTCCCCCTCAGGGAACCACTACTTATTTCTCCGGGAACTGCTGTTTGGAGGATGCCCAGCTAGCCCAGAAATTCCTCGACTCCCAGGTACCTGCTTGCATGCTGACATGGGACATCTTCCCGAGTCGGAGCATAGCCCCAAGCCTGACCCCTCCGTGGGATGTGTCTGCTGCCTCTGCATTACTGCGGCCCTTGTGTCCATAGGGCAGTGCCCAGCATCAGGCCTCCCGGGGTCTGCACCCTCCCAAGTTTCCCATTCCCCACTCTAATCCCAGTGCCTCTGCGTGGGGTTGTAGGGTGCCCAGGGGTGTCAGATGGGGTAAATCTCCCACCCCCTCCAGCACCATCTCCACATCTCTTTCAGAACATCAGTGCCTACAACACGCGGCTCTTCAAGGAGAAGGACAAGGCAGGGCAGACGTGCTATGAGGTGCGGCTGGCCTCAGTGCTGGACACTGGTAAGACTCCCCCTTCTCTGCCCCCTCACTGCTTGGATCCCCCTGGTCCGTGCTCCCCACAGTGCCAGCCTCCCTGAGCTCCCCACGCTGCCTGGATCTCTCCCCAACCTGCACTCCCCCATGCCACCCCCTTACCTGCTGCCGGGATCCCACCCCTATGCTTAGCTCCTGGCCTGCGCTCTCCACTCCCCTCCCCCCCACTGAATTATCTGTCTCTCTGGGTATCTCCCCAGACGCACCCGTCGACCCTGAGCTGGCCCCCAAGCTGCGCTGCTTTGAGTTTGAGGGCTGCAAGTTCCGTGTGACCCGCGGGGACTACTCACCCCTGCTGGAGAGAGTGGTGGAGAACCTGCAGCGCACCAAGGTAAGTGTGTCCCTGCCGGCCCCGCTCTGCGTGTGCACTGAGCTGTGGGCGGGGGGGGGGTCTCTCCCAGGGGCTTTTGTGGGTTTTAAACCCTAACTCTGCCACCAGGGGGAATCCTCATATTTATATCGAGAGAGAGAGAGGAGAGAGTCTTAGGGTCAAAGGACTGAGAGTCTGGACTGCTGGGTCCTGTTCCCAGTTCTGGGAGGGGCTGGGAGCCAGGACTCCTGGGTTCTCACTTCCCAGCGGGGAGGGGGAATGGCTGAAGCCAGATGAATAGTGGTTAATGAGGTAGGTGTCTGCCCCTCTTCTCTCCCAGGCTCATGCTGCCAACGCCAACCAGGAGCACATGCTGGAGCATTACATCCGCAGCTTCACCCAGGGCTCCATTGTGGCCCACAAGGAAGGTTCCCGCTGCTGGATCCGTGACAAGGGGCCTATTGTTGAAAGGTGGGGGCTGGGAACCGGGACTCCTGGGTTCTGTCCCCAGCTGTGGGAGGGAAGTGGGGTTCAGTGGGTTAGAGCAGGGAGGGGTGGCAGCCAGGGGTTTTGAGAGAAGGCAGGTGCCAGCTGTGGGAGTGGGGGGCTGGGAGAGGAGAGGGGTTTGGTGCTAGAGACATTCACCACCTGGGATCAGCAAACCAGAGGCCTTGTGTCTTAGAGCCCCCCCAGTCCAGGGTAGGCCAGGCCATTTAATGTGCTCTCTCCCTCCACAGTTACATCGGCTTTATTGAAAGCTACCGAGACCCTTATGGCTCCCGGGGAGAGTTTGAAGGTAAAACACGCTGGCCCCCAGATCCCAGCTCAAAGAACCCTGGGGAACCAGAGGGGTTGGAGTATTGGGAGCGAGGGGATGGGTTGGCTGTGGATGGGATTGTGTTTTTCTGGGTGTACTTTTGTACTGTAACTGTGTTAGGCTGTGGCTGACTGCTGGGGGGGAGTTGGTTGTGTAGTCGTGTAGTGTCATTGTGGTTGTGTCCCTTGCAGTTGTGTACTGTAGATGTGTTTTGGAGGTGGTGGTGGTATATTGTAATTGCTTTGGAGAGGTTGTGGAGGGTGTAGTTGTGTGTGACTGTTGGGGTGTTTTGTGTGGAGTTGCATTCCGTAGTGGGTTTGAAGGAGTTTTGGGGGTGGAGGTTGTGGGGGTGTTAGGCAGAGGGTGGCTGGCTGGCTGGGGCGGAGCAGTACTGGTTAGCCCTGTCCCCAGCACCTGCTCTCTCCCCACAGGATTTGTGGCCGTCGTGAACAAGGCCATGAGTGCCAAGTTTGCACGGCTGGTGGAGTCGGCTGAGCAGTTGCTGCTGGAACTGCCCTGGCCCCGTGCCTTCGAGAAGGACACCTTCCTCACGCCGGACTTCACCTCGCTGGACGTGCTGACATTCGCAGGCAGTGGGATCCCGGCTGGCATCAACATCCCCAACTGTGAGCGCTACCCACAATCCTCTGTGCCTGCGCCCCTGCCCACAGTGCTTTGCACCTCCCCTGGGGCTACCCAGAATCCTCTCTGCCTGCATCCCTTCTCAAAATCCTGTGTGCCTCCCAGGGGCTATTCACAATTCTCTTCCACCCTGGCATTAGGAGGATGTGATGGTCCTCTAATGCTCTCCCAGCCAAAGTGTTTGTAAATAATGAAATGTTCCCTGGCACCTTTCCCTGGACCAGTCTACAGCAACTTGTAGGGAGGTTCATCTCCTGGACAGGTCAGATCACTGCAATTCAGCCTCTCCTGACTGGGAGTGTAACTCTCCCCTCTCCTAGTCACTGCTGACCCCAGTGCCCTAGTGCGGTGCTAGGGGGGACTGTGCTGCAGGGAGAAGGTTTGAGGCCACAGTGTGGGGCAGGTGGGGCTGAGCCAAGTGTCTGCTTCCCCCACCTCTCCAGATGATGACATCCGCCAGACCGAAGGCTTCAAGAACGTGTCCCTGGGCAATGTGCTGTCAGTGGCGTATGCCACCCAGAAGGACAAACTGACCTTCCTTGCTGAGGAGGACAAGGTAAAGGGGAGCCCAGAGCTGTGGGTCGGGGTTGAGGGGCATCGGCAGAGCTGTGGGGGTTGAGGGAATGCCGGGGCTGGGATAGCAGCGGTTCTGGCTTGGGAATGAGGGGCACTGGGAGAGCTGGTTGGGAGCCAGTGGCTGAGATAGCAGAAGAGCAGTAGGTCAGGACTGAGGGGCACTGGCAGAGCTGTGGGGGTCAGGGGAACCCAGGGCTGGGGTAGCAGGGGGGCAGTGGGTCAATACTGAGGGGCACTGGCAGAGTTGGGGGGCTTTGGGAGAAGGTGATGGCTGGGATATCATGGATTAAGGGTTGGTAGGAAGGGGCACTGCACACCATAGCTGGCTGAGGCTGTGGGTCTCTTGCAGGACTTGTACATTAAGTGGAAGGGGCCATCATTTGAGGTGCAGGTCGGGCTGCACGAGCTGCTGGGGCACGGCAGTGGGAAGCTCTTTGTGCAGGTAAGCACCCGCTTGGCTGGGGCTGGGGTGGGGAAAGGATCCCTGTATAAACAGCCCCTGTGCTCCACCCCAGAGGAGGCTGCATCTCCGCTCCAGGCGAGGGATCCCTGTACACGGTATTTGGGGTGATGCTTCTTCCCATGGGCTAGCCCGGCTGCTGCGGTGCGGCAGTGCTGGCTGAGGGCAGATGCTAATGTCTCCCCTGTCCCACAGGAGGAGAAGGGCACCTGTAACTTCGACAAAGAGGCTGTGATCAACCCGGAGACGGGGGAACTGGTAAGGGGGCTGGGAGGAGAAGTGGTGGTGATGGGGGAGGGTGGGGAGGGCAATGATCTTAATGGGGGAAGGGAAGTGGCAGAGCCAACATAGACTGAACATCTGTGATCACCTTGGAGTACCCCCCACCTGCCAGCCCTGTAATGTCCCCATGTGAGTCTTCCCCAGACCCTTCCTCCCCACATTACCTATAGGGTCCCATTGGGTATCAGTCCCAGCCCCCTGGCCCTGCCCCTCACATTGCCTGTGGGTTCCCTCAGGTGCCAACCCTGCCCCCTAACTTTGTCCCCCCCGCGCAGATCCAGAGCTGGTACCGGGGCGGCGAGACATGGGACAGCAAGTTCTCCACCATCGCATCGAGCTACGAGGAGTGTCGGGCGGAGTGCGTGGGGCTCTACCTCTGCCTCAACAAGGATGTGCTCCGGTGAGGGGCCTGGGTGGGGGGACAAGGCCTATTGCCAGGGGCTGGGGACAGCAGGCGGATGAGGAGGGCCAGCTGAGTGGTGGGAGTGGCTGTCATGAGGGGTGTCAAGGCTGAATCCCTACTCTGTCACTCCGAGTGCAGAAGTGGGACCTGCAAGGATTTTAAAAATTAATACTGGCCACTCCAGGCTGGTATCAAACCCCAAGGTTACAGCTTCTCTCTGTCCTTGGCTTGGTACGCGCTGCCACCACCCAAATGCAAAAAAACCCGCTTTGAACTCAGGAAGGAGCACTTGGGAATTCCTCCCTGTGGGGTCCCCTCAAGCCCTTTCACTCCCCATCCAGGGAATAGCTGAGAAGAAGAACAAAGGAAATCAGCTGAGGCTGCCAGCTAATCAAACAACATGCACAAACCCCTTATGGCACCAAAAATCCAATCCTGTTCTTAAGAAAAGTAAATTTTATTAAAAACAAAACAAAAAAAGCATCTGGAACAGGGGTAGGCAACCTATGGCACAGGTGCCGAAGGTGGCACGTGAGCTGATTTCAGTGGCACTCACACTGCCCAGGTCCTGGCCACCGGTCCAGGGGGCTCTACGTTTTAATTTAATTTTAAATGAAGCTTCTTAAGTATTTTAAAAACCTTATTTACTTTACGTAAAATAATAGTTTATTTATATATTATAGACTTATAGAAAGAGATCTTCTAAAAACATTAAAATGTGGTACTGGCATGTGAAACCTTAAATTGGAGTGAGTAAATGAAGACTTGGCACATCACTTCTGAAAGGTTGCCGACCCCTGATCTGGAACTTAGGCTTTTGCTCGATTTTAAAAGAGCAATTCCAAAAATCAAGCACCCGAAACAGCTTTCTTGGAGGTTCAGCTTAAAGGTTACAAGCAAACAAAAGCATCAGGGGTTAGCACAGAGGAGATCCACGAGCCTTAAAAAATAAACAGAAATAAACCTGATTGCATCCAGCTAAGCATTCTGATCACTTACACATTTGGAGTTCGGATGGATAGTTTGTTCTAGGTACAGTCTGATGATTTATGCTCATACCTGGCTTAAAGTCAGTTATCACATGGCTGCTCTGTCTCTCCAGCCCAGAGAACAACAGACAAAGGGAAAGTGTCTTTCCCCATTTTAAAAAGTTCTACCTTCCCATTGGCTCTTTTGGTCAGGTACCCACTTTTTTTTTCTTTATCTGGGGGACTTTGTAGCCCTTTACAGGTAAGGCAAGTAAAGAACAGCTACCAAGAGGGATTTTACAGCTAACTGCCCAGCTAGGTGTCCATCAAAGGGAGCTATCCCCCTATTTTATTTATCCCAACTGGGTATGGATGGGGTGGGGAGGTGGGGGCTGTCACTTGGGACTGAGACACAATGGTGGGAGGCTGGGGGGATGACAGGGTCTGGGGCTCAGGATAATGCTGCTGTCCTGCAGATATCCAGGGGGGCGTCCTTGCATCTGCTGCTGCTTCCCACTCAGCAAGTCTCCCCCTCTCCCGGCTTTTGTATCCAGGCTCCCCACATCCAGACACATACCCTGTTCCCAGACCTATGGGGTGGGCCCTGGTGTATTTGCAGGGGCCTCATCAGGGGTGGATCATGGATGGGGGAACCTTGTAGAGTTGTCACAACTGCCGGGGGAAGGAGGAGTACACTGTAGTCTGGGGAGGTCATCGGGGGGAAAGAGAGGGTACCCTGCAAACTTTGGGAGAATCAGAAGCTAGAAATTCAGGGAGGGGGATAGGAGGTTGGGGGTTCCCGAGTGAGACTCCCTCCTTCTCTCCTCCCCCCTCCCCACAGGATTTTTGAGCTGGAAGGTGAGGATGCGGAAGACGTGATCTACATCAACTGGCTGAACATGGTGCGGGCTGGGTTGCTAGGGCTGGAGTTCTACACCCCTGAGACCGGCACCTGGCGCCAGGTGAGTGGGGGAGGGGACGATGACATTGGCCCTTTAAAATGAATCAGGGCAGCCTTTGACTCCTCCTCTGGGGGTGCGTGGCAGGGCTGTAGTGTGTGGGGGGAGACAGGGGTGCTATCCCAGCCCTGGGAGGGGAGTGGGATCTAGTGGATTAGAGCGGAGGGGGGCTGGGAACCAGGACTCCTGGGCTCAATACTGCACCTTGCTGCTCTCCCCCAGGCTCACATGCAGGCGCGCTTCGTGATCCTGAGGGTGCTGCTGGAGGCGGGCAAGGGGCTGGTGTCACTGCAACACACAAAGGGCGCCGACGGCAAACCCGATGCACTCATCACTCTCGACCGCAACAAGATCCGGTCCGTGGGGAAGCCAGCCATCGAGCGGTTCCTGCGCAGGCTGCAGGTGAGGGGCAGGGCAGGGCTACAGGGAGCAAGCTGGGGGCTCAGTAGGGAGTGCTCTCCTCTCACAGGGCTGGCCCCAATGCGGGTGCTGTGCTATTCGACAGTGGGGCTCAGCGAGGCAGTGCTGTTGCTGTGAGGGGGCCATGGTGGGGATAGTGGGGCCGTGGCCGTGTTGTGAAGGCACAAGGAAGAGGAGCTGGCTGGATCTCAGTCCGCTCTGTGTTGCAGATACTGAAGTCGACTGCGGATGTGGCAGGGGGCCGGGCTCTCTATGAGGGTTTCTCAGCCGTGACAGACGAGGGGCCTGAGCGATTCCTGAGCCTGCGCGACACCGTGCTGCTACGCAAGGAGGCACGCAAGATGTTTGTGCAGGCCAACACCCGCCTGGAAGGTATGGAATCCCCCAGCCCCTGGCCCTGCCCAGCCTTCTATCTACCTCACTACAGGGTAACACTGCCTGGAAGGCATGGAGTCCTCCTAGTTCCCCCGATTCCCCCATGCACCCTGCTCTGGGGTGACACTCATGTGGCAGATACAGTTCTGCCCAGCCCAGCTTCCTCTCTCAGGTAACTAGACCCTTGGGCTGCAGACCAGGCTGAGCCCTGGTTAACCCCCATCCTATGCCATGACCTGTGGGGGGAGATGGAGGGCTGTGATGAGGGTAGTGCCATGACCCTGTCTCTCCCCCGCTCCTCTGCAGGCGAGGACGTGACCCTTGTGCAGTATGAGGGTACCGCGGCTGGACTGATCCGCTCCTTTGCCGAGCGATTCCCTGAGGATGCTGAGCTCTTGGAGCGCCATCTGCTGGAGCTGTCAGATGCGGACGCCCACTTCTGGGCACACCAGGGCTGAGAACAGGGAGACCCAACTCCCTCACTACACCGCGGACTCAATACACTCAGCTTTTGTATCTGCCTCTCGTCTCTTTCTGCTGCGTTCAATGTGACAAACAAGTATGGGGGAGCTCATCCCACATGAGCATTAATGGGGCTCCTCCCCACAGCCTCAGCAAAATGGCAGAAGGTTTAGTGGGTCTTAGTGTCTGACACCTCCCCCCACCCCAACTTCTACCAGGAGTCCTGGCTCCCATTCCCCCGCACCAGCACAAGCCACCAAAACAACTTCCTTGTCAGAGTCAGGCATAGAACCCAAGAGCCCTGGCTCCCAGTTCCCTTCCCCACCCCCACCCCCTCTCTAGCCACTAGACCCCACTCCCCTCCCAGAGAACCCTCAGAAGTTTCAGTTCATCCCAATTCAACATAATATGTCTAGGAGTCAACCGTGTAGGTTCAGGCAGTGACTTAGAGGACGTACCTGGCATCACAGATAATTGCCTCAATATGAGCTCCTAATGCAGCCCTGTGGCCAAAAGGGCTAACGGGACCCTTGGCTGTACGAGCTGGAAGAGCAAGTAACAAGGAATCTTGCCTATGCCCCAGTATTAGTGTGATTGCTGCTCGAATGCTATGTGTGGCTCTAGTGTACACACTCCCAGCAGTTCAAAGGAGGGCCACAACAATGAGCCAGGGTTGCAGAATAAGCCTTATTCATCATGCATGATGAGCTCAGTCTATTCAGGTGATCAAAGCAAACGGTTAGAGCTGACTTGATGGCTGGGCATAGGTTCTTACACTTGGAAAAGAGCAGATGGGGGAGACACTTCACCACTGCTGCAAAGACATAGCAAGACAAAATGGCTGGAAGTTGAATTTAGACAGATTTAACCTTGATCTCAGATGCAATTTCTATAGCCATTCAAAGGGCTTCCTCAAGGAGGTTCTCTGCTTGGGACTCACAACAAGTTAGTCTCCTGAGGCCTGAAATGCTTTAGTCTCTGTCAGATCTTGAGGTCTCATGGAGGAGAAACTGGGTAAGATTTAACAGCCTGTGATAGGCTGCAGGATCTGCTAGTCCCTTCAGGCCTTAAATTCTATTACTTTGATTCTGGATCCCAGCACACTCTCCCCTTGCTCTAACCCATTAGACCCCGCTCCCCTCCCAAAGGGTAGTTAATATCTCGTGCATGTCCCTTTCCTATCATGTCACAAGAGTGATCCTCTTCCTGCAGAACCATTTGAAGCATCTGGGCCCTGGATTCACCTCAGCCAGGATCTCCAGGGGCCAGACCAGTGCATTTCAGCCTCTCGTTTCAAAGGAGATGGTTTAGGGGTCAGAGAGAAGGGGTTGCTGGCTCTGACCTGGGCCCAGGGCTGTGGGAGAGACACGCTGGTGCAGGGATATGGGACACGGGGCCTTTCTCCTCCCGGGGACACCAGCACTGGTGCCTGTACTGTGGGGCAGTCAAGTTGAGGGGGTCCCAGCATGGCTCCTAGGGGGGTTCATCTCCCTTGGAGGCTGGATCCAGGTCGAAATCAGCTTCTTGGGGTGGCTCCTCCCTTGCGGGAGCTGCTTTGCTGTCCACCCTCTTACCCCCTGCGCGCGCCCCAGCTTCAGTGGGGATGGATGTGGGGTGGGAGGCGGGGCGGAGACAGTCCCCGCGCATCCGGAACCCTGAGGAGTTAGGGTTAGTCTCCCCCGGAAGGATACTTTTGAGTGCGACACCGTATCTGGCTAGGGGACTGTTTTCCGGTTACTCCTATTCACAGCCATTGGGTTGCCGTAGCAACAGATCCTGCCACCCATGGAGAGGAACATGGCGGCCGTCTCCTCCTCCAGCAGCGAGAGGTGGGGGAGGAGGGTGTTCGTGACCCCTGAAGTCCTCTTTCCTGGGCCTAGTTAGCTGGGGATGCCAGTGACTGGTATCCTCTTCCCAGCGGGGTGAGGGGCAGGGGCTGGTAGTCAGGACTCCTGGGTTCTATCCCAGCTCTGGGAGGAGGGTGAGGTCCGGTGGTTAGAGTAGGGGAGGAGCTGGGAGCCAGGACTCCTGGGTTCTATCCCAGCTCTAGGAGAAGAGTGGGGTCCAGTGGTTAGAGTAGGGGAGGGGCTGGGAGCCAGGACTCCTGGGATCTATCCCAGCTTTAGGAGGGAAGTGGGCTCTAGTGGTTAGGAACAGATGGGGAGGGATTGGGGCGGCTGGAATTTCTGTTCCTTGTGTTGATTGAAATATATCCTAGTTTCTCATTGTTGCTCTGTGTCTACCTGTCTCTTTGACTACTCACACTGTCCACGTCCCTCTCCAGTAATGAAGCCAACTCCAAATGGCTGGATGCCCATTACGACCCTATGGCCAATCTCTACACCTTCTCCTCCTGCATTGGTAAGTCCAGGATCCTCCGATAAAGTGCCCTGAGTTGAGAGAGAGCTGGGGAATGGTCCAGTGGGATTCTCTTGAGCGGAGGCCCACTGAGTGATTAGAGGCAGGGAGGAAGCAGAAAAGGGCCAGGTGTTCCTGCTCTGCGAGCTGAGTGAGGGCTAGTGGTTAGATTGGAGGGGGGCTAGGGATCAGGATTTTTTGTTTCTATTCTAGTGGTTATAATGTGTGGATGGTGGGGATCTGAGAATCCAAACAACTGGTTCTGTTCCTGCCCCTGCCATGTTGTCTCTGTAGGTGCTTAGATAAGTCCCTTCCCTTATCTGCCCCCCACATTCTTCATCAATAACTTAGTGAGATACCTTGCAAAGGAAGCTCTTCTCAAGGTCACTTAAGCATGTATAGTTCTGGTGGATGGCAAAGCATAGTTATGTACCGAGACATGGGATCCCAGTCCTGGGAATGTGAAATAAACCCTCCCTCCTACCCACCCAGGTTTGCTAACACTCACGGGGATGGGAGCTCTTGTTCTCTCCATAGTCTCCTCTGTCTCTCTCACAGTGAGTGTGTGAGACGCACAGCCACAGCAAACAGGACATGGAACTTTCAAATGCAGGGAGAGGCAAAGAAGGGGATGGTCTGACACTTATTTAAGTCTGAGGCCTGGTTAGCAGGAAAGTATTCTCCATTAAGGATTTAACCCCCTCCCACTGTTCAGTGACAAAGCCCCAGCTCCACAAATCTAGGTCCTCCATGGAGAACTCACTGGAAAACAGTGGGAAGAAAACCTTATAACTGTCTTCATTATCCCCTCCCAGAGCTGGGGATAAACCCTGGAGTCCTAGCCCCCAGCTCTAACCTCCTGGACCTTCCCTCCCAAAGCTGAGGTTAGAAGCTTGGTTCCCAGCCTGCCTTGAATCACTATTAAATAACGAACTATACGTGCAGCAAGCAGCCCTGGCTGCCAGGGCCCTGTGTAATCCTGTCTAGTTGTTGTGTCCAGTGTAGATGTAGCTGTGTCAGTCCCAGGATATTAGCGAGACAAGGTGAGGGAAGGAATATTTTTTATTCCACCCACTTCTTCCGGTGAGAGAGAGACGCTTTCAGATTATCTTTCCCACAGCCGAGGAAGAGCTCTGTGTAGCTTGAAAACTTGTCTCTCTCACCAACAGAAGCTGGTCCAATACCTTGTCTCTATAATCCCTTCTATGGCACCTTGCTTTCATTATGTCCACCACTAACGTCCCTCGGAGGGGGAGATAGATGGGAGCTGTGCTGCTAGGGATAATGACTAATACTGCTGGGCTCATGCTAGCTAGGGCCTGTGGAGGGCCACCCATTACAGAGGTCTCAGACACTCTTCCCTAGGGCATATCCCCCAACCTTTCATGCCATTGTGGACATTTATGGGACCCTTCTGATAGCATCCCAGAGGGGAACCGGGGACACAGCAGTGATAGACACAGCTCTGTGGTTACAGAGCACTGAGCATAGTGGCTAGATAGTCTGCCTTCCAAAGCTGGGGAGAGAACCCAGGAGTCCTGGCTCCCAGCCCTGTTGCTCTAACCACTACACCCCCTCCCCTCCCAGAATTGAAGATAGAACCCAGGAGTCCAGGTTCGCAGCCCCTCTGCTCTAACTCCACTCCACTCCCAGAATTGGGGATAGAACCCAGAAGTCCTGACTCCCAGTGATGCTCTTACGGTCCATGTTTCCAGAGCCCCTTTCATCTCAAAGTCCTCCTAATTATTACATGGCTCTGGAGCACAAGTCTCCACAGTTGGTTTGGAATGAGCCAGCACATCTGCGAGGAGCCTACTAATCCCACCCCCGCATACACACACACACACACATACTATCTTCAGCACAGTGCCCCGTGGCACCATGTTGGGGCACTGTAGTCAGCATTAACTGGGAGGGGAGAGCATCCCCTTGGTCTCCCAAGCAAATACTGAGCATGGCTAGACCTGCTCAGCACGGGAGAAGGTTGTCAGGGATACTGACTCCACATCTCTCTTTTGTTCCAGCCCTGGCTGACCTGCATGGCGATGGAGAGTACAAGGTAAGGAAGGCTGGCCTGCCTGTCCACCCCAGGCAACGGGCCTATCTAGCCTGGAAACGCCCCTCCCATCACCACCAGCTCCCAGATCAGCCCCCTAGGCCTGGTATCCCCTACGCTCCACCCTGGCTTTGGCTAACCCTCCAGGGGCAAACAGCATCTGGATGGGGAGTGTCTCTTGGGGCAGAGTGAGGGCAAGCATTCAGCATGGGTTGTCTCTCAGCGTGGCAGTGAGCATTCTGGGCTGATTGCCTCTCTGGGCAGGAGGGAGTGAGGGTGCCCATGCCCAGCCCAGCAGGTAGGAGCTTTCCTGGGGTGGGGGCTGAAGACCCCCCAGCACTACCCTTCGGTCTCTGTCTACCCCCACAGCTGGTGGTGGGCGACCTGGGCATGGCTGGGCATACCATGAGGCTGAAAGTGTACCGGGGCACAGGGCTGACCAGCGAGAGCACCTTGTTGGACCTGCCAGCTGCTGTGGCCACCTTCCTCATGGACCAGAATGAGCCTCGCACGCCTGCTGTGGCCGTCGCCTCTGGCCCATTCGTCTATGTCTACAAGAACCTGCGGCCCTACTTCAAATTCACCCTGCCCCCACTGGATGCCAACCCCCTGGAGCAGGATGTCTGGGAGCAGGCCAAAGAGGTGAGCAGGTGGGGGGTGGCATGGCCAGCCAGGGTACCTGTCTACACCCCTGCCCCACATCAAACCAATGGGCCCACCCCTTCCTGGCACGCCGCATCAGACCCAGCACTGGAAATAGGGTCTAGTGGTTAGAACGGAGGTTTTGGGAGCCAGGATGCCTGCGTTCTATTCCCAGCTTGTAGTCATGTGCCTTCCCATCTCTCTCTGTCTGCATCTACATAAGAATATAAGAAAGGCCATACTGAGTCAGATCAAAGGTCCATCCAGCCCAGTATCCTGTCTACTGACAGTGGCCAATGCCAGGTGCCCCAGAGTGAGTGAACCGAACAGGTAATGATCAAGTGGTCTCTCTCCTGCCATCCATCACCCCCCTCTGACAAATAGAGGCTAGGGACACTGTTCCTTACCTATCCTGGCTAATAGCCATTAATGGACTTAACCTCCATGAATTTATCCAGTTCTCTTTTAAACTGTTATATTCCTAGCCTTCACAACCTTCTCAGGAAAGGAGTTCCACAGGTTGGCTGTGCACTGTGTGAAGAACTTCCTTTTATTTGTTTTAAACCTGCTGCCCATTAATTTCATTTGGTGGCCCCTAATTCTTCTATTATGGGAACAAGTAAATAGCTTTTCCTTATTCCCTTTCTCCACATCACTCATGATTTTACATAACTCTATCTATCTGTCTATCTATCTATTAGTCTCCTCTTTTCCAAACTGATAAATCCTAGTCTCTTTAATCTCTCCTCATATGGGATCTGTTCCAAACCCCTAATCATTTTAGTTGCCCTTCTCTGAACCTTTTCTAATGCCAGTGTATCTTTTTTGAGATGAGGAAACCACATCTGTACGTAGTATTCAAGATGTGGGCACACCGTGGATTTATATAAGGGCAATAACATATTCTCTGTCTTATTTTCTATCTCTTTTTAAATGATTCCTAACATCCTGTTTGCTTTTTAGACTGCCGCTGCACACTGCGTGGATCTCTTCAGAGAACTATCCACGAGTCCAAGATCTTTTTCCTGATTAATTGTAGCTAAATTAGCCCCCATGATTTCATATGTATAGTTGGGGTTATTTTTTCCAATGTGCATTACTTTATATTTATCCACATTAAATTTCATTTGCCATTTTGTTGCCCAATTACTGAATTTTGTGAGATCTTTTTGAAGTTCTTAACAGTCTGCTTTGATCTTAACTATCTTGAGCAGTTTAGTATCATCTGCAAACTTTGCCACATCACGGTTTCCCCTTCCTCCAGATCATTTATGAATAAGTTGAACAGGATTGGTCCTAGGACTGACCCTTGGGAACACCACTAGTTACCCCTCCCCATTCTGAAAATTTACCATTTATTCCACACTTTGTTCCCTGTCTTTTAACCAGTTGTCAATCCATGAAAGGATCTTCCCTCTTATCCCATGACAACGTAATTTACATAAGAGCCTTTGGTGAGGGATCTTATCAAAGGCTTCCTGGAAATCTAAGTACACTATGTCCACTGGATCCCCCTTGTCCACATGTTTGTTGACCCCTTCAAAGAACTCTCATAGATTAGTAAGACATGATTTCCCTTTACAGAAACCATGTCGAATTTTGCCCAACAATTTATGTTCTTCTATGTGTCTGACAATTTTATTCTTTACTATTGTTTCAACTAATTTGCCCAGTACTGACGTTAGACTTACCGGTCTGTAATTGCCAGGATCACCTCTAGAGCCTTTCTTAAATATTGGCGTTACATTAGCTATCTTCCAGTCATTGGGTTGATTTAAAGGACAGGTTACGAACCATAGGTAATAGTTCCGCAATTTCACATTTGAGTTCCTTCAGAACTCTTGGGTGAATACTATGTGGTCCTGGTGAAGTTTATCATTTAATTCCAAAACTTCCTCTAGTGACACTTCAATTTGTAATAATTCCTCAGTTTTGTCACCTACAAAAGACAGCTCAGGTTTGGGAATCTCCCTAACATCCTCAGCCTGAAGACTGAAGAAAAAATTCATTTAGTTTCTCCGCAATGATTTTATCATCTTTAAATGCTCCTTTTGTATCTCGATCATCTAGTGGCCCCACTGGTTGTTGAGCTGGCTTCCTGCTTCTGATGTACTAAAAAAATATTTTATTACCTTTTGAGTTTTTGGCTAGCTGTTCTTCAGACTCCTTTTTGGCTTTTCTTTTTACATTTTTACACTCTCATTCCAGGACATGATCGACCCCCTGACTCTGAAGGAAATGCTGGAAGGGATCCGGTGGGTGGCTCTTCCTTCCCTCCATGGACTGTCACATCACCGTGCCCCCCAGAAACTCCATCCTGGCCACTGGCTTAGGAAGTCCTGGGAGCTAATGCCAGGGGCATTTAACATTCGATCCCTGGGTGTGGACTCTGGGGAGATCTTTGAGGTTAGAGCCGGGCATGCTGAGAGCCAGGGCTCCTGGGTTCTCTCCCCAGCTCTGGGAGGGGAGTAGGATCTAGTAGTTACAATAGAGGGGGTGGGAAATCAGGACTCCTGTGTTCTGTTCTGGGTTGTGGATGGCAGGGTCTGTGATGGTGAATGTATCATACTGAGTTTCTTTCCACTGTCTTCCTCTCTGTTCAACATCTTCCTCTCCTGGTGTGTGTCAGGGACAAGGCGGAGGTTCCCCTGTCGGTACGATCACTGAGGTAAGGCCATATGGTACCACTGAGGGCAGGGAGTGGCATGAGCACCTCACCCTCCAGCAATTTCCTGGCTAGCATCAAAACTCTGGGCTGGGAGCTCTAGGAACCTGGCTTTTTCGGGGGATTGGAGCAGGGAGATTGAGGCTGGTGGCCAAGGGAGAGTGTGTGCAGGGGTCAGGGATGGATTATGGCATCAGGGAAGGCAGGTCGTGTAAGGAGCACAAGCCAGGGGGTGGGGATTGGGGAGAGATCTTGGCAGTGGGGAGAGGTGGGTAGTATGGGGAGCATAGGCTGGGTTGGGGGATGTTGTACCAAAGCTTGGAAAGCTGTCAGCAGCAGAACTCCTGTTCTAAGGGATGAGGGGGACACTGAGGGCCAGAGCAGGCTGTGTCACTATTCCACAATCCCCTTGTCTCCCCCACCCACAGGTTCCTGGCCCAAGATGTTTCCGAGATGGAGAATTTTGTGAACCTACATAAGGGGCAACCGATCAAGCGCCAGGTAGGTCCTGCCCTGGGTTTGGGGGAAACTCCCCAGTGGACCCTCCCGGAGTAGGGGACTCAGGGTGACGGGGGTTGGAGAAAGGGGATATTCTAGTACTGCCAGTTCCCCACCGAGGTCTTGTGAGTCCCAGCAGGGCCATCCAGGTACCTTTCTTCCCAGCATGCCCCCGTGGGAGACTGGCACTGCCCTCCCTGGGGAGAGGGGGAGATGGGGAAGGGGGAGAGGTCCATGCCCCTCTCATACCCATCTCCTTGTCCAGACTGTCATCACCTGCATGAGCACGCTGAAGAAGAACATGGCGGATGAGGACGCGGTCAGCTGCCTGGTGATCGGGACGGAGAGCGCCGATGTCCTCATCCTGGATCCTGAGGCCTTCACTATCTTGGCCAAGGTGAGTGGGGTGCTGGGTGAGGGGGTCCCTATATAAACAATCCCCACATCCCACTCCAGAGGTGGCTGCATCTCAGCACCAGGCGAGGGACCCCTGCTCATATATAGCTGGTTCCCGTGCGTGTGGGGCTGCCCCAGCTCTCCGTTTGCTGTCACAGATGACGCTGTCGAGCGTGCCAGCCTTCCTGGACGTGATGGGGCAGTTCGACGTGGAGTACCGGGTCACAGTGGCGTGCCGGGACGGGAGCATCTACGTCCTGCGCAGGTGACAGCCAGCCTTGAAGGGTGCCTGGGGCTGGAATGGAGCGAAGGGGGAAGGCAAGGGAATGCTGGGGAACGTCAGATAAGGACCCTGGTCCTCTCCAGCTTGGTATTCCCTTCCCTCTCCGATCAGACCCACGGGCCCATCCCAATACCCTGCCTCCCTGCAGCCACCAGTGCCAGTTGCCCATAATGCATCTCTCTTTGTAGCACTCTCCCATGGGGGTGATTCCCTCCATGCAAGGGCCCAGCCCAGGCCCCGGTGCCTGAAGGTTTAGTCTTGCTGTAACACCCATGCTGGTGAGGCCTGTGTGTGCCCGTTTCCTGGGCACAGGGAGTGGGGGAGGATGACGGGATCCCACAAGGCACGGGTGCGAGGAGGAGACTGCCAGGGGCAACAAGCACTGTAGGGCGCTGGCACTGACCTGTCTGCCCTCCCTTCCTGCTCCAGGGAGTCCAAGCGGCCCAAATACTGCATCGAGCTGAGTGCCCAGCCCGTGGGGCTGGTGCGGGTACACAAGAATATCGTGGTCGGCTGCTCCGACGAAACCCTGCAGGGCTATTCACAGAAGGTAGGGGTGGGTGAGGGCACCCCCTATGGGGCACTAGGGGTGGGACAGCTGGGCAGGTCTTGGAACTTGTGTGCCCCCAGATCTGCTCCCTACACCACCTGTTACCAAGGCGCCTCTCCCTGGGGGACCAGCGGGAGATCTCTATGGCTCCATTCTAAGTTTGGTCCACTAAGGGGGCCAGTGTCACAGGTGTGCCATGCAAGGGATCCATGTATAAATAGCCCTCTTGCCCCTCCCCAGAGGCAGATAAACAGCCTTACACCTTACCCCAGAGATGGTTACATCTCAGTGCCAGATCTCTTTCTCTTGCAGGGGAAGAAGCTGTGGACAGTCTATCTGCCAGCCCCACTGATGACCATGAGCCTCATAAACCAGAAATCACGTGACTTCCAGGCTGTGATGGTGGGTCTGGCCAACCAGGAGGTGCACATGTACCGGGACAAAAACCTTGTGGACATCATCCGCACCCAGGTAACTTTCCCACCAGGCAAAGCCAGTGCCGGGGTAATGCAGGACTCCTGGGTTCTATCCCAGCTTTGGGAGGAGAGTAGGTCTCATCGGATAGAGTCAGGCTTCTTGGGTTCTAGCCCTGGTTCTGAGTAGGGAATGGGGTCTAATGGGTTAGAGTGAGGAGGCTAGGAGCCAAGATTATGGGTCTGGTGATTATGGGGGAGCCAGGACACTGGTCAAGCTGCCTGATACCCCATTACTCCCACTCACTTCTCCACAGGACGTGGTCACCAGTATTTGCTTTGGCCGCTATGGGCGTGAGGACAACACCCTGATCATGACGACTAAAGGTAGGCAAGGGGCGTGCCGCGTGGCACCATTCAGTTCTGTGTGCTGCTGTGCAGTACTTAATGCACCCTGCAGGGGATGCTGCTGGTTGTGTTCAGGACACCCTGCCCAGCCCCATCTGTAAGGACACCCAGACCTTAGCTTAGAAATTCTACCTTCAGACATCTAGGCATCAGCTGGGCTCCAGCTTGGTGGGTAAAGGAAGGAATTCAACTCCCATGAGACAGTGCGGTACAGCAAGGGGCCTTAAGGGGACCAGCCCCTATTGGAAACAGTACACCATGGGGGATGGGCCCATGGGTCTGATCCAGAAAGAGGGGAGTCAGGACCTTTGTGCCCATTTGTACTCTATCCTGTCCCACTGCCCAGGCGGGGGGCTGATCATCAAGATCCTGAAGCGCACAGCCGTGTTTGAGGAGAAGGACATGTCGCTGGGCCCTCCTGTGGCCCAGAGCATCCGACTCAACGTACCCAAAAAGACCAAGCTGTATGTGGACCAGACACTGCGGGAGCGTGAGAACGCTGTGGGTGAGTGGGGCAGGAATGGTGGGTTGAGGAGGCGGGCTGCTTGTGGGCAGGCTGGGGATGGAGCAGCTGGAGGTGTAGGGGAATGAGGAGGTGGGGAGCGGAGACTGGGGTTGGAAGGTAAAGTGGGGCATCTCCCACTCCATTTCCAATGCCCCCCTGACCATGGGTCTCCTCCCATGCGCCCAGCCATAGAGCCACCAGTCCCACTCTGAGCATCAACCATGGGAAAGATAGAAGCCCCTGGACTGGGAGTTACTTACCAACTCAGCATGTCAGCGCAAATGCACTGGCCAGCCACTGGGGGCGCTGTGCTGCAGGGGGCAGGGTGAGGGCTCGGTCTTGGCCCTGGTGCTGCAGTGCCTCACTGAAAGGCACTATGCTGCAGATAAGGCATAAAACCAAGATCCGTTGTGATTGGTAGAGATCCCCCATGTTGATTGGCTGCTGGCCCCAGGCTGACTTTCTGTCCTCACTGTCCCTTCACCCCTGGCCAGCCATGCACCGCGTGTTCCAGATGGACCTGTACCGACTACGGCTCATGGCAGCCCGGGCCTATGTCAAGGCGCTGGAGTCCAGCCTGGCGCCCGTCACATCCACGCTGCAGGAGCCCCTTAAGATGAATGCAGTGGTGAGTGGGTCCCGGGACGCCAGATGCTTGGAATGAGAAGGGTAGGGGGCATTTCAAGGGAGCCAGGAGACGGGGTGAGAAAATTCAGGATTGCACAGGTGGAGGCTGGGAGCCAGGACTCCTGGGTTCTCCACAGCTCTAGGAGGGTCTAGTGGGCCTGGGGCTGGGCTCTTTTCCCTACTGAGAGTTGTCCCTGTTCGGGGCTATTTTTTAAATCCTGCTCCCATCCTGCCCTGCAATACCCACTCCCACCCACTCCTGCCTTGTTTCTTGAATTTTTATCCTGCTATTATGGCAGCAGGACCCATGGGATCCCAGTCCCGCTGCAGGGCTCTGAAATTGCCCCACTCCCTAGACCCTGTGCAATGAGATGGGAACCCTCTGACCCTCTCAACTCCCCCATTTAGAGGGATCAAAATCCTCATTCCTACAAGGGGAAGAGCAGCCCCTGCATCTCCCCTTCCCCACGTCCAGGGATGAGAAACCTCGAACCCTCCATGCAAATGGCTGGAGAGCCCCTGCATCATCGTGCCAGCCCCAGGCACAGGCAGGAAGAGTTCCCATCGCCCCCCTTAGTTCTGCGCTGGTGCTGATGACGGCGCTGCCCTCACAGCTGGGCAGCCAGAGAGCAGTGCCTAGTGGCCTAGTGTGGAAGGACTATTTTTTTAATCCTGCTCCCGCATGGTTGCTAGCATTTTTCTCTGGCTCCCGCTGTTATGGCAGTGAGACCCCCGGGAGGGCTCTAGGTTGAAGCCCATGGTCTAACCACTAGGCTAAGCTGCCTGCTTTGGCAGGGTCACTGGTGGGAGAGAAGCATCTGATTTCTCTGCTGCCCAGGACGGAGGTGCTGGGAGCGCAGCAGGCAGCACCCGCTAGGCCATTACAGGATGCTGCATGCACCTGGGGGGCTGCTCTTCCGCAAGGACACCGACCTCCTGGGGAGGGGTCAGCGGGGAGCCACATGAACAATCCCAGACTGGAGCCCTAGGGGAAGAGTTCCTCTCTGAGAAGGTCCTGAGGAGGCTTGATCCCGGTCACTCTGCATGGTGCGGGAGCAGGGGGTTCATGAAGGTCACAGACAAAGTCTGAGCAAGAGCCAGGAGCCACCATCAGCCACAGCCAGTGTTTAACAGGGAGAGGGATTTGCCCTTTGAACAGTGGCTTGGGGGTGAAGTTCTCCATTGCTTGGGGGCTTCCAGTCCAGAGGAGATGTGTCTCCAGCTCACTGAGCAGATCTGGGCTGAACTCAGAAACGGGGGGGGCGAAATTTGGCATTCAATCATCTCTTTAGATTTCCAGGGGTCCCTTCTTGTGGCTCCTGTGATGGAGAACCCCCCCACAATCCACCCCAGGCTGGCTGGATTGGCTGTGGGATCAAGGACTCCTCTCCCCATCGCACCGAACCTGTGCTCAGGATCTACCCCTCCTCCCCCCAGGTCCAGGGCATTGGCCCCACCTTCAAACTGACCCTCCACATTCAGAACACGTCAGCCGGGCGCCCCTCCATCAACCTGCTGGTGAGCTTCCTCTACGACGAGAGCCTCTACGCCATGAAGAGAGCCTTCTTCAAGGTACCCCCACCTTCAACACCTCGGACCAGCCCTACGGGCCGCCGCCCTCTGACTGACTCAGCGTTGTCTCCCTACAGGCCCCCATGCTAGTCCCGGGACTGAACTACCCCATTGAGACCTTTGTGGAGTGTCTGAGCGACAAGGGGATCTCGGACGTCATCAAGGTTTGTACAGGGAAACTCCAGCCAGATCGATACCTGACCCTTTAAAATGCTCCCGCCTCCCTCCTGGTGTAGGTGGTGGGAGGTAGGACCCAGAGGTGGCTGCATCTCTGGGCCAAGGGAGGGATCCGTGTAGAAGGAGTCCCTGTGCGCCCCATCCCAGAGGTGGCTGTATCTCAGCACTGGCCTCTGTCTCCTCTTTTGCAGGTGTTTGTGTTGCGGGAGGGCCAGAGCGTGCCCTTGCTGACTGCCCATATCAACATGCCAGTGAGTGAGGGCCTGGCTGCTGCCTGAACTGCCTCTGCGGGCAATAGAGACCAGAGCTGCAGTAGATCCCATAGGAGTCCTCACTGGATCAGAGCCCGGACTGGGAGCCGAGGTCCCCTGCTGTGCAGTGAACCACCAGCTGCCCCAGGGGCTCGCTGCTGACTTGGGACCATGTAGAGTGGGGTGTCAGGGCTGCCGTCCCCAGCCTGGGGTGCAGACCCAGCTCCTTACCCAGAGGGTTTGGGAGGACAACTTATGCCTGGTTTGGTAGGGTAGCTGCTGGGGGAAGGGTTGGTTCTCCCCCAGCCATGGCCCTGGGGGCAGCACCTAGAAAGCCCCTTAGCCGTGATTGTAACATCCCAATAAAGGCAGCACTGTTGCTGTACCGAGGATGCTAGTGTGTGGAGAGCGCAGCGCAGGGGGAGTCGGGGGGGTACATGCAGCTTAACACTTAAACCACCTCCCCCACGCACAGGGGCCACACACACAGCACAGAAAAGCAGTTTAATGGCGGTTTCACAGGCCCCTTTTGCTGCTGCAGCAAAGGGAAGGAGCATTCGCTTGCAGGCCGTGCTGCTGGAAGGACCGAGCCCAGCTCTGGCTACCTGTGGGGATGGTGCTGTGGAAGTCTGAGTATCAAATTCATTCCCCCGTCACACAGCGAAGGCCCATGGCCCGTCATTTCCATCGTGGTGGCCGCAGGGGTCTTGACAGGGGAGTCAGCAGGCTCTCTGCAGCAGCAGCGCCCCCTTCAGTGGGGGCAAGAGACTTCATGTCCTGGGGCCCCAGGGCGGTGAACGATGGCTGTTATAGGGAACGTGGTGATGCCACAGGCGTTCCTGCCGCGATAGAGACGGTAATAGCCCTGCCGAGGGGACACGCGGTTAGGGACAGATGGTACTGGACAGCCTTTCCTCACCCAGGGCTGCTCCACATTGGGCACTTCCATTGCCATAGCTCTGTCGCTCGGGGTGTAAAAATCCACACACCCTGAGGGGCATAGAAGTGCCGACCTACCCCCGGTGGCGCCTGGGCTAGGTGGATGGAAAAATGCTTCCGTCAGCCCAGCTCCTGCCTCTCAGGGAGGTGGAGGAACTTCAGCGACGGGAACCCCTGCCAGTGGTGGAGGTGGTGGTGCAGCTGTGTTGTGGTAGCGGTTTAAGTGTAAACCTACCCTCACTCAGCCTTTGCATCACACTGGAATGGGGTCTGAACCTGGCCAGGGAGTGGAGAATAAAAGCCCCCACCTCACCCCAATGGTGGCTGTGTCTTAGCGTTAGGCAGGGGATCCCTGTACCCCACCCGGAGGCCATCTCTGTAGGATCCCACAGCACAACCTCATTGAGACAGAACCAGCCCAGCCCCCCCTCCCCCTGCCCACAGACAGCACCGCCCTGGGGGCAGCCCCATACCCTCCCCACTCACCTTCTCTCCCCAGTCTTCCCCCCAGGAGTTCTTGATGATCCAGTAGTGCCTTTCCTTCACTGCAAGGGATGGGGGAAGAGAAAGGCACTGTGGTCTTAGTACTTTTGACAGCTGAGCCCCCTTCCAAGGCCCCAGTTCATTTAACCCCAGCTCCCCCAAATCCAAACCCTTGCACCCCCCATCCCCACTCACCATGCCCATAGCCAACCAGCAGGGCAACATGATTCACCTGGTCTGGACTGCAATTCTTCACCAAGGGCTGCGAGATGCCCCGTTTATAATACTGCAGAGGCACAAAAATGAACAGAAAGTGAGTCCGGGGCGGTAGGGTGGAGGGGAGCTTAATGGGCAGATCACCATGGGATGGACTGAGTAGCCAGAGAGCTTCTCCTGCATTGCTACCATTGGGAGACACGTACCTTCATGGCAGCTGAGTTCAGGGTAACTGTGATTGGGCCCTTGGTTGCCACGTGTGCAGCTATTTCTACAAGAGGAAACCCAAATGTACTGGGTGAGGATGACAACCCAGGAACGAACACTCCTGACCCAGGCATGGCCCTACCTGGCTCCTGCTGTCCCCACACACTGGCTACATTGGCTCCTGTCCCCCTCACTTTCCCCCTCTGCTGCTCAGAGCTCCCCTAGGGAGGAGGCGTGAAACTAACCAGCCCCTTGTTGGCTTCACACACACATCACCCCATGCACCCTCCTGCCCACAAACAGCTGCCTGGAAACTGACCAGATCTTACAGTTCTGCCCTCACCTGGCCCTGCTTTCCCTCCCTCCCCCTGCCAGCCCTCTTTGTCACCCCCTAATCCTGTTCTGCTGCCCCTCACTTGCTCCCTTTGCCCCCACCACTCCCCCCTGGATGGCCCACTCCCCCCTAGCCCCAGTGCTGGCCCCACCCCAGCCCCTCTCCCCCCAGGCCTCACCCTCCTCATCGCCAGGTAGTGTCTCGAAGCCCTGGATATAGGCAGCTGGCTCATACTGACTGAGGTTGCGGCATGTCCCCTGTCTCCCTGTGTAGGGGTAGGCAGCCTCACTGATCAGACCACCTGGGAGGGAATACATGCAAAAGGTCTGGGATGGGCCCAAGAGCCTCGTTCCCTGCTCCATCCTTCCCCTGTTCTAGATTCAAGGGTCAGAGTAAACCCCCTTCCCCCAAATTCACCCTGTCACAATGAGTGTGGCCAGAGCAGGGTCTAGGAGTGAGGAGGGGTCTCCCTTCTGTATAAAGTAGTGGGAAGATTGTGCCCAGTCTGAGTCAGGGTCCATGCAGCCCCTGGTGTGATGGGGGCTCCAGTTTCAGTTAGGGGCTGCAGCCTCCAGTGATGGGGGCTGCAGACTGGGCTGGGGTCTGCACAGTGCTTGGGGCCCCAGTATTTATCAAGGGGTCTGCGCAGCAGCTATGGTGACAGGGGCTCCAGTCTAGTTGGAGGGCCCCAGTCTGCATTGGAGTGAGTCTCCATGCACTAAAATATTCCCATAGCAAACAGTTGTGAGGGTGAATAGGGGACAGTCCAGGAGGCTGAGAGGGGTTTGTTGTCTGCAGGACAAAGGACCCCACGTCCCTCTAGTGCCTACGTACGCTTTTGTAGCACTGTAGTGAAGGCGTCCCACACGTAGCCCCCTTGGCACCCCGCTCCGCACCAGCTGCAGTCTACCACCTCTGCAAGCGAAGTAGAGGGTGAGCACCCCGCCAGCTCCCCCTCCCTCCAGCCAGCTCCCAAGACACTGCCGCTGCTGGGTGGCGCGCACACTGACCATGAAAGACCCCAGTGGGCACTGGCTCATCCGGCAGGCGGGACGTCCCACGGGGTGATCAACTCACCCCTGGATGGAGACTCAGCACCTGCCACCCCCCGTGTTAACATCTGGTGCCGGAGAGTTCCCCAGACAGGGCACAGCTGGTAGTGGACTCGGGGAGGGAGGGGGAGGGGATCCTAGCCTATCAGGAGACAAGTCTGTAGTGGGACTGCCCCCGCAGTGAGTGCTAAGGGGGTGCAAATATATGAAAGCCCATGCATAGAGACATGGTCCCTGTGTACCCCCACACCCAGCCTGCTCCCCGGCCCGACAAGGGTTACAAGTGCCCACTTTGGGACAGGAAGTGAAGGGGGAACTTTACACAGACACAGAGGGATTCTGGGCTGGGAAGCGGGAGGAGCTTAGAACAGCCCCAGGTGCCCTCTCCTCTCTGCCCCATTCACCCCAACCTGGGAGGGGGGCGGGGCTCCCCTCAGCCCCTACCTTGCACCGAGAGGTTCCGGGGCTGGTGGAAGTGGATGTTCCAGAGGGACTCGATGTTGGCGACGGCAGCGAAGGCCCAGCAGGATCCGCACATCTTGCCCTGCGGAGAGAGGGGTGAGGCGCTGGGGTGTGCTGGGCTGCGGGGTGAGAGGGGCCCCAGCCTCAGCGCTGACCCCAGTGCCCCAGCTGAGGGAGGGGGTGCCAGCTGGGGTTAGCAGTGAGGGGGCAGGTGGAATGATTTTATCATTACTGAGCCCCCCATGGCACCCCCTGTCCTGCCCCATCTAACTGCCCATCTAGGGGGTTCCCAATCCACCCCTCCCACAACTACCTGGCTCTTCACGGCGGTCACGGCCCCCGCCTTCCTCCAATCGCAGGATGGGGGCAGCTTCTTCCTTAGGAGCTGTGGGGCCTGGCGCATGGGGCGGGGCGGGGGGCTCCGGAACATCCCCCGAAACTCCTCATCTGCGGAGACAGATGACACTGGGGGGCTGCTGGAAGGGGAAGTGAGGGGTGCAGAGCAGTGAAGGGCAGGGAAGGGAGAAGGTGCACGGGAGGGGTGCAGAATAGTGGGGAAGGGGATGCAGAGCGAAAGGAGGGGGCAGGGGAAAGGAGTGCAGAGCGGTGGGTGGAGGGGAGAGGTGCGGTGCTCAGAGGTGGTGGGGGTCGCTCCCCACCTGTCCAGTCGCTGAAGCGGGTCACCCCGTACTGCCCCGTGCCCAGCTCCGTCTCCTGCAGCCGCCACGCCGCGAGCAGGTTCCGTGTGAAGATCCCAAAGCGTCTGCGCTGCTCTGGAGCGGGATGGGGGGGGTCACGGGCACAGGGGGGCACACAACACCCCCAGCCCGTGGCATTGGACATCCTGCCCCACCCCCAGCGCAAATCGGGGGCGGGAATTTTCCACCCGTCCAGCGCATCTTTCCGCTGCTAGCTACAGAGCCGAGCCACGTGGGGCTAGGTGTGAAACCAGCATGACGAAAAGAGCGAGACAGAAGCAGAGCCCACCCCCCCATCACCCCTTATCCCCTCCCTGACCCTGGGGGGAGGGGAGCATGCAGGGCCCAGGGAAGGCAGCTCACACGGACAGGCCAGGCTCAGAGGTGGCTGGTCACAGAGGCGTGGAGAAGGGGATCGGACTGGTCTGTCCACTCCCGCCTCAGCCCCATTCATCTCCCTGCTGCCCCCACGTTCTCCCCATGGGAAGAGCCCCCCCACATCTTGTCTGTCTGTCACCTGCAGGGCTCCTGTAGGTCCTGTTGAACTGGATCATAAAATCCTTGAACATCTGAGTCACTTCAGCCTGAAATGAACAAACCGGCAGGATGGTGGGGAGCGAAAGGACATCCCGGCAGCCAGTGCCCCCGCCTCAACCCCCACTCCCAGCTACTCACAGACCTTCTGGTGCCCCCCAATCCCCACCCACAGCCCCGTGCTACTCCTGCCCTGGGTTCCCCTTGCCCACAGCTCTGCTGGTGCCCCCCAGTCCTCACCCACAGCCCCCTGCTATCCTACCACTGGACTTCCCAACCTACAGCCCCATTAGCTCAATCCTGGGCTCTGTGCCCCCGCCCAGCTCTGCTCATGGCCCTCAGTCCCCAACCCCCGGCTATCCCTGCTTTGGGGTGTAGGGTGGAGCCAGCTGCTGTCTGGGATAGATAGGGGGACACGCCCGTCTGGGTGGGTGGGGAGTGTGCAAGGAGCATGGGGCACAGATGCCTACAATGGTGGGGAACGGCTACAGGACCTTCCCCTCTCGAGGGCACTGGCTCCAGTCCCCATCCCTGGATTAGCCATGCATGCACCAAGGTGCTGGGTCTCAGCACAGTAGCCAGGGGCTCTTGGCACAGACACTCTGTGTCTTCTCTGGCTTTCAGGCTCCCTCCGCCCCAAAACTGCTCCCTCCATCCCTTACCTTGCTGAGTTCAGGGGGCAGGGCAGCGCCAGCTGGGAGGGCACAGACCCAGACCCACAGCAGCAGGAGGCAGCAGCGACTCAGGACTCCAGGCCCCATGGCAATAGCTGCTCGATGCCTGCCCAGGCATCCTGTGGGGGGATTATATGGGCAGGGGCAAAGCAGAAGAGTGACGGAAACCACAGAGCAGAGGAGCTGCGAAGTGAGATCCGGGGACAGATTGGGGGGAGGGGAATCTGAGGTGTGGGGGTTGGGTTTCAGACCTCCAAGCAACATCAAACCTGCTCCTGTGCCCTCTGAGTCCACACCATGGAGGGGGACAGATCTGCTCTACTGCATTTAGCCCGAGGCACCGTCATCTGGTGACCACCCCCCTCCCCCGCCAGGGAGGTAACAGTCCCCCAAAGTCCAGGGAAAGGGGCCAGAAAGTCAGCAAGGAAAAGGCTCAGCCATGACCGCCAGGTAACACTGCACTGGAGAGCTGGGGCATATAGCGCCCCCCACTGAGCCCCCCAGACGGTTGGGATTGGGGGGCACCAGCAGAGCTAGTGGGGGCGGGATTGAGGGACTGCTGTTCTTGTGCCGTCTGCCCAGCTGCAGGGAGCAGGCCCAAGTGTGTGTGTGTTGTGGGGGAGGGGTTGTGTTGTGGTGGTGCTTTCTCTCCTCAGCTGGTGGGGGTATTGTACCCCAGCTCAGCACCCCCTAGGGCTGCACTGGGGCAATACTGATTGTGAGGGAAGAGTGCCCCCTACTGAATCCCCACTCTGTGGCCTGGCCAGCTTGGGAGGCAGGCCCTGATCAGAGACGTGACTGAGTCCATCCCCCCCCCCACGGCCGCGGGCCCCCCCCCCCCCCACTCCGGCCTCGAACAGGTGCAGGCATTGAGCTCAATGTCAATCTCTGGACAGATTTCAGTCCTGCAGGCCCCACCCCCAGCTCATTGGACCCAGCCCCCTGCCAGGGCTCTGTGCTTCTTCCTGACACAAGCAGCCCCGGCTAGCCCAGCTCTGGACTCCCCCAATGCTCACTCTGCCACTGCTCCTCCAGCCTGACTCAGAGTCATGTTCCCCGCCCCACCCCCAACAACTCCTTGGCTTTAGACCCCCAGGCTCCCAATCCCACCTCTTTGCCCCCACTTGGGCTCATTTAGTTGAGCAGCTGCTGTGTTTTAAGGGTCCCAGCCCAGGGACCTCTGTGGGAAGGCAGAGGCATCATTAGTCTGAAATCTTGGTTGCTTGATCCAGCAGTGAGTGGGGAGCCCAGGGCTGGGAGAGCAGGGGGCTGTGGGTCAGGACTGGGCCCGGGGCTGGGAGAGCAGGGGGCTGTGGGTCGAGATTGGGCCCGGGGCTGGGAGAGCAGGGGGCTGTGGGTCAAGATTGGGCCGGGGGCTGTGGGTCGGGATTGGGCCCGGAACTGGGGGGGCAGGGGGCTGTGGGTCGGGATTGGGCCCGGAACTGGGGGGGCAGGGGGCTGTGGGTCGGGATTGGGCCCGGAACTGGGGGAGCAGGGGGCTGTGGGTCAGGATGGAGGTGGATGTGTTCAGCAGTGCTGGGACAAAATTTAGGGTGACCAGATGTCCCAACTTTATAGGGACAATCCTGATTTTTGGGCCTTTTTCTTATATAGGGTCCTATTACCCTCCCCACCCCCATCTTTATTTTTCACTGTTGCTGTCTGGTCACCCTAGGACAAATGCTCCCTTCATGGCCCTATTGGACTGGGGAAATCGTGTGACATATGCCAAGGTCAGGTCTGTTCGGTTCTAGCCCAGCTCTGGGAGAGAAGTGTTATTAGAGCCAAGGGACTCCACTTTCAGCTGATTGTGATGAGTCTGTTTCCTGCTGCTGCAGCCCAACTTGGGTCACAATCCCTGTGGGGCAGAGCAACCTCCTCAGGGCCCCAATCCCCATCTCCACAGGGCACAGCTCACTCAGTGTCAAAACCCATCCTCTCTTCCTGCCCCCAGAGACTCCCAGTGCCAGGGCACAGGAGCAGGGAGTGGTGCTGAGCTTACAGCTTTAGGGGCATTTTGGACTCTGAGCCTCTAATACTGAAGCAGGGTGGGCAGCGGGTTGGGATTGGGGGGCACCAGCAGAGCTAGTTGGGGCGGGACTGAGGGACTGCTGTTCTTGTGTTGTATGCCCAGCTGCAGGGAGCAGGGCCAAGCGTGGGGGTGGAGTGGGGAGTTGTGTTGTTGTGATGTTTTCTCTCCGCAGCTGCCGGGAGTATTGTGGTGTTGTGCAGCAGATATGTGCTGATGGGGGTGGGGGTACTGAGTAGTTGTATGTTTATGTAGCTGTGCTGTATTGTGTTGTATAAGGGCATTGTGGTGTGGTGTGTAGTTGTGTAGCAGTGTTACATTGTCATTCTCCATCTGCAGGGAGCAGGCGCTCACCTGATGAGGATGTATAGCATTACTGTGATGTTGCGTAGGGGGTTATGGTGCAGCCCTGTTGTTTTGTGTATTGTTTTGTGTTGTGTAGTAGTGTTGTGGTGTATAGTTGTGTAGCAAGGCTGTGTGGTGGTTCTGGTGTGTAGATATGTTGCACTGTTGTGTAGCCATGGTATGTTGCATAGGATTGCTTTTGTTGTGTAGTAATACTATGGGAGGTTCTCATGTTGTGGTGGTTGTAGGATGCCGAGTTGTGTAGCGGTGCTTTGTTGTTTAGGGGTAGTGTAGCTGTGATATATTGTGTGATTTGTGGTGTGCAGTTGTGTAGCAGGGTTGTAGAGCAGGAGATTGTGTTGCGTTGCTGTGTAGTACTGTTGTGGTGTTTTCCCTCCACCACAGCGAGCAGGCCTTTGCCCAGGCCTCTCCCCAAGATCCCAGGGCCCAAGGGGGCGGGGGACAGCTGTGGGTGGCCTGGGCCAAGACCAGCACATGACTCCCAGCATCCCCTGTGGGTAGCATCTGAGTGACACCCACTGCTCCCCTCTCACCTGGAACAGACCCTACAGCCCTGCCCTCTAGTCCCTTCCCCCTAGGGGCAGCACCGGCGTGATACTCTCCCCCCTTACACCCCACAGAGCCCCCCAACCATCACCCTCCCATTGATTCCCTTCTCCCAGTGCAGTGACCCACTGCTTCCCACTTTGTACCCCCATCCTTCCTTCTGCCCCCTTCTCGGGATGGCTCTAGAATGAGTGACACTCCCCTCTCATTGGCTGCCACTCGCCCACCTCCATGCTAACCAATCAGGTGATCCCATTGGTATGTCTGCAGATAGATCTTCCAATCAGATGCTGGTGATCCACCAGCAGGGCTGCTCCCTGATCTTGCTACCTGGTAAATCCACTGGAGCCTTCCCCCAACAGCCAAAGAGGAGCCAGGACTCCTGGGTTCTATCCTGGCTCTGGGAAGGCAGTTGGGTGTAGCAGTTAGAGCAGGGGGCTGGGTGTCAGGACTCCTGGGTTCTGTCCTGGCTCTGGGAGTTGTATCTAGTGGTTTGAGTGAGGGGCACTGGAATTCCTAAATTTGTTCCTAGCTTTGCCCCTTGCCTCCTGAAGGTCTTGAGGGTGCACTTGTCTATAACCTCCCCTTATGTTCTCTCTGGAGACCCCAGATATCACCCCCTGAGTTCCACCCCCCCATAAAGCCTCCCCCAATGTGGGGACCATCCCTCCAGTCCCTACTCTTCTTCCTCCTAGGCCTGACCCCCATAGGACCCCTGATTCCTGAAGACCCCTCTGGAGAGACTAAAAGCCCCAGTCCATTCCCCTGTGGTTGAGAACCTGCCTCACATCCTCCTCTGGGCCCTTAGATCTCATCTGGCAGAGCTGGCTGCTGTACCCTAAGTCCTTCACCGAGTTCTTGGCCCCCACACGCGCCTGCCAGACAGTCACAGAGCAGGTGGGAAAGCACCACCCTTCCTGATGCTTCCTAGCTGTCACTCTGTCACATGGGGTGTGGGGAGAGATGCCTTGGTCACTGCAGGGTGTGGGGCAGTACTGTCTGATCCCTGGGGGAGATCTGGTACCAGCCAGAGCACCGCAGAAGGTGAGGGCCTAATTGTAGCCCCATCCCTCGGGGCAGAGGGGGGCGTGACCAGTACTGACCCGATCCCTGTGTAGGGAGCCCTGCTTCCAGGCCACTCACTGCAAGTGGTAGTGATGAACTAGTTAGGGAGAGCCCCTCATGCCACTATCCCTCGGTTCTCCGCCCTGCAGGGCCCTGGCTGCTGGGTGTGTGAGACCCTGCTGCCTTTTGCCTTCCCGCACAGTGCAGGGCTGGAACTGCATCTGGTCCAGCCACATGGCACCTGCTTCTACACCCCACTCTAGAGTCTCAGCTTGGACCTCACCATCATTGCTTTAAGGATCTCCCTGAGGTGGGGGGAGCTGCTGCACTGATTTAAGTCACTCTCTTTCTGTCTCCTTTACCAGTAGCGTGCACCCACACACTGCTCCTCCCAACTGTCCTCCAAGCTGTGGCAACACCATCCCTTGGGGGTGCAGTGGAGCAAGATGACTCTCTGGAACCTAAGGTGTCCACCCCCTCCCTGCCCTACAGAGCCCCATAATCTAGCAAGCACCCCACAAATCCCCCCTACCGCAAGAGGCTGCACTACCGAGTTCTCTGCATGGCTTTGGGAGGGGTTGCATTTAAACAGTGGATCAGGGGAAGAAAAATAATGGAACCCTGATAAAATGACCCCAGTTTTAATACAAATCAGTGTTGTGGCTCCGTGAGAAGTGGGGACAAATCTTAGCTACCATCACAGCCCCTACTACTCTCCCATGCTGCCAGTCACTGCTCATCACTCCAAGACCCTGATCCTGTCCGGGAGGCTGGATGCCACAGGGGAAGGGTTCCCCCCAGAGCTGATGGCTGAAATTAGACTGGCTGTTCTGTGTTGAGCAAGAGACCAGCTCAGGGTTAATTTCACAGCTGGGTCTGTTTCTGAAAAGTTTAGAATGGGTCTGTCAGATCATCTAGTCAGCTTGGGTTTGAGAAAGTAACCAGAAGGACAGCCATTGTACATTTGAGTCTCACTAACGGGGAGGAAGTGGTAGCAAACCTAGAAGTGGAAGGCAGTTTGGGTTAAAGTAATCCGGAAATGAGTTTGTACCTCTAAGAAAAGGAAGAGGTGAGAGCAGCAAAATAAGGAACATGGACTTCACCAAAGCAGACTTTAACAAACTCAGAGAACTGGTAGAAAAGTGGAAGGTCCCGTGGAAAGAAAATCTATGGGATAAGAGATCTGGCAGTTTCTCAAGGACACAATATTAAAGGCACAACAGCAAACTATCCCAGTGCAAAAGAAAGACAAGAACAATAGTAAAAGGCCACTATGGCTCCTTCAGGAGCTCTTTACATCACCTGAAAAATCAAAAAGGGATTCTATGAAAAGTATAAACAGGGACAAATGGCTAGGGTGGAGTATAAACAGCACAAACATGGAAAGACACATTGAGAAAGGCAAATGCACAAAATGAGTTACAGCTGGCAAGAGACATAAGGCAATAAGAAGAGATTCCTTAAATAAATTAGGAGCATGAGAAAGATGAAGGAAGGTGTAGGCCCCCTACTTAGCAGGTAAAGAGAGCCAGTAACTGAGGATATCAGGAAGGCTGAGGTGTTGAATGCCCATTTTGCTTTAGTCTTCACTAAAACTCTTTAAGGGTGACCAGATACTCAACACAATATTAACAAAAAGGGGGAAGGAACGCAAGCCACAGTAAGGAAAGAACAGGCTAAAGACTAGGTTAAAGAATAGGTTGGCAGGGCTTCACCTTTAGGGTACTTAAGGAACTAGCTGAAACAACCTCCCAATTACCATTACCAATTATCTTTGAGAACTCATGGAGGAAAGGGGAGATCCTAGAAAACTGGAGATGAGAAAACATTGTTCTTTCTAAAGACAGGTACTATCTAATTTCCTTCTTTGACAGGGTTACAGGCCTAGTGGAGTTGGAGGGAAGCAGTAGATGTCATATCTTGATTTCAGTAATGCTTTTGACAGTCTCATAAGCAAACTAGGGAAATGTGCGCCTACTTTACAGTAATTTCTTCTAGACCACAACTAGTTGAAAGACCGTACTCAAATAGTTACCAATGGTTCACTGTCAAACTGAGAGGTTATAGATGGGGGATCCCACAGGGGTCAGTTCTGAGTCCAGCACTATTCAATATTTTCATCAGTTACTTGGATTGCAGATTATGTTTATAAAAGTTTGCAGATGACACCAAGCTGGGCTGGTTGCAAGTACTTTGGAGGGCAAGATGAGAATTCCAATTTACATTAACAAATTGAAGAACAGGTCTGAAATTAACAAGATTAAATTCAATAAAGAAAAGCACAAAGTACTGAACTCAGGCAGGAAAAAAATCAACTGTGCAACTATAAAATAACTGGGCGCTCATACTGCTGAAAAGGATCTGGGAGCCAAGGGGATCACAAACTGAATGAGTCAACAATATGATGCAGTTGCAAAGACAGGTTCATATAATTCTGGGGTGTATTAACTGGAGTGTCATATGTAAGACACAGAAGGCAACTGTCCCCCTTTAGTCACCACTGGGGAGGCCTCAGCTGGAGTACTATGTCCAGTTCTGGGCACCACACTTGAAGAAAGACGTGAGGAAATTGGTGGGAGTCCAGAAGAGAACAACAAAAATGGTAAAAGGTTTAGAAATCCTGATCTATAAGGAAAGGTTAATAAAAGCTGGCCATGTTTAGGTTTGAGAAAAGATTGAGAGGGTCCCAATAGTCTTCCAATATAAGGGCTGGCCCAAAGAGATTGATGGTCAATCGTTCTCCATGTCCACTGAAGGCAGGACAAGAAATAAAGGGCTTAATCTGCAGCAAGGGAGATTGAGGTTAGGTACTAGAGGATAGTTAAGCTCTGGGACAGGTTTCCAAAGGAGGCTGCAGAATTCCTGTCACTGGAGTTTTTTAAGAACAGGCTGGACAAACATATGTCAGGGGTGGTCTAAGTTTGCTTGGTCTGTCCTCAGCATGGGGCTGGACTTGATGACTGCATGAGATCCATGCTTGCCCTATATGTCTACCCCAAGCCTCCTGTCTATCAAACCATTTAATCACACCCAGTTCTCTGTGCAGAGCCCCAGGACCTTGGTTAGACCAAACCATTCCAGTCCTCAGGAGATTAACTTGTTGCATGCCCCAGACAGAGAACAGAAGAAACTGAGGGGCCCTGTACGCCCAAGACCCCTACACTGGCAGGGACTTGCTGAGGTGAGCCAGGCCCAGGTAATCCTAGCAGGTGACCTGCACCCCATGCTGCAGAGGAAGGAGAAAACCGCCACGGTCCCTGCCAATCTCAGGAGAGAATCTCCTGACCAGGGAGATCCCAAATCTGCCCATCAGCTGGACCCTGAGATGTGAACAAGACCCCCAGCCAGGTAGCTAGAGAGGAATCACTGAACCACCTCAGAGGCCGACCCACCCCACCTGGTGTCATCTCCAGCTGTGGCCAAACCCTGATGCTTTAGAGGAAGGTGGAAAAAAAGCCCACCAATGCCTAGAAGTTCCCTAACATCAGGGAGGTGCCCAGCTGTGGCATTCAGAGTGAGAAATGCTATCCTAGAGAGCAAGGACCCTGCACACTCAGCCAGCTACGCTGGGAATGGGAGCTGCAGATGAACCTGAGGTAAGTAGATCCATTCCCCGAAAGCCACACTCAGACCTGCAGCACACACAGTGCCACAGCAGGTCCGCTTCACTTCTCTCCAGAGCAGATGGACAGGGCTGGAGCAGGAGTTTGGGGGAGGGGGAAGAAGAGTTACAGGCAGTTTACTCCCAACAATGGGCGATCTGGATCCAGCCAAGTTCAGGAGGAGTGGGGGGAGAGAAGGAATACTTCAGATCAACACTGTGGAGACTTCTAAGCCACCAGGTACACCCCTCTCCCTTCCCCGAGCCAGGGACAGAACACGTGTCATGCCACATCCCAGCACGCAGTGCCTAGAGGGGATACAGTTTTCTCCCGAGCAATCCCAGGGATGTGATGGGACGGGGCCCCCAACAGAATCAGGGATGGGGTGGACGATGCCCCGCCCCCACCTGCTTCCTCACAAAATGTCATCAAAAGGCAGCATCCCAATTAACTGTTTATTTTAAAATAATTACAACCCAATCCCCCGATCACGGTGCTGTCACTACAGGATCCTTAAATGTGGGGATAGTTGGATCCCTATTGTGGGGCCAGACTCCCCACTTCCCCCAGAATCCATTCCTGATGGGAAGAGATGTCCCGTGCAGGTGCCGCTTCCCAGTAGAGCTGAGAGAGGCTGGATGTGGATTCTAGGGCCATCAGGAAGGAAGCCCGGCGCAGGCAGACACACCCAAGGGGCTGCTCACTCGATGAGCTTCTTGGCCTTGAAGAAGCGGCGCAGGTAACAGACTTGCCAGGTGGCCAGGCCCACCAGACACAGCATGGAGAAGATGCTGAAGTAGAGCACACGGGTGCTGGTGGACTCTGCAGAGAGAGAGACTGGAGGTGAACAAGGGACCCAAAAGCATCATCACAAGTGGCTTCCAGCCACTTCACAGCTGACAACCCAGGCGTCCTGGCTCCCAAGCCCCTCCTTCTGTGTTCTATACGCAGCCCCGGGAGAAGAGTGGAGTCTAGTGGGTACATGGGTGTCTCCTCACCATTTGTGTCCCTCATTTCCTCCTCCCGCTGCTTCATGTAGGCAAAATCCTTGACAATAGATTCAGAAAGATCCTCGAGACGCCGCAGATCCACCTCCAAGGGCTTCAGCTTCTCTGCCTTGGCAATCTGGGGATGGGGACAGCGAGAATGAGATGTACAAATCCACCCCACACTGAGACACAGCCACCTCTGGGGTAAGGCATAAGGGCTGTCTATAAGGGGATCTCTTGCTCAGTGCTGAGATACAGGCATCTCTGGACTGGGCACAGGGGCTGTTTATACAGGGATCCCTCGCACCACACTGAGATGCGGATGCCTCTGGGTTAGGGCATGGGGTGCTGTTTATACAGGGACCCCTTGGAATTCTGGCCCTCAGGCTTTAGCAGAGCTGGGGATGGGATACATGCCCAGTTAGGTGGATGCTGTCAAATCTGTCCTTGGACTGAGATTCCCCATCACGCACAGGGCAGAGGGGCAGCTGCAGGGGGTGGGGGGACTCAAAGGGGGTGTACTCACATCTTCATAGTTCCGGGCCTCCACTCCATGTTTGACATTGAGGATGATCAGCTGGTCAGGGACTCGGAAACCCACTGCGGAGGGAGAGAGGAAGGAAGGAAAGAAGGAAGTTACAACTGTCACAGAGGATGGAAGAGCTGGTGCATGACCCCACTTCCCCTGGAGGCAGGGATAGAACCCTAGAATCCTGGTTGCTACAGCAGGACAGGCAGAGCACTGGACACCACTCCCCTCCCATAGACAGGAATCTTGGCCCTCAGCACCCTCCTCAAGGCTAACCACTAAACCCTCCTCATGATCACAAGTTTCCTGGCCGTGCTGAGTGCAGGAGACCCCAAATGAGGGGAGCTGGGAGGAATACCCCCCCAGGACAGAATCCCTGCACCAGGAGTGAGACCTCATACCCGACTGGGCGTGATTCTCGAAGCAGATCTCGTAGATCTCATAGTCGTCTGTGGTGAAGGCGAATTTGCCCTTCTTGGCATCTTCCTTGGAGTAGAGCAGGTGGCCGGAGGAGTCTGTAACCTGGGGTGGGGACAGACCGTGACCCCACAGTACTACCCATCTCCCTGACCAAGCTCCCAATGCCCTCGATGATCCTGTTCCCCAGGAGGATGGGGTGTAGTGTGTCCCCTCTCCCCAGGAGTATGGGGTGTCCAATGGGGAGATGGGGGTCCCTGATGTCCTTCCTGGGGGAGGGCATCACAACTCCGGGGTAAACCTTGGAGCACAAAGGGGGTCCCTGGGGGTGGTGCACAGCTTATGGAGAGCATAGGCGGGAGGGCACCCGCGGGGTACGGGGGTGACCCCGAAGCCACTGTTAACCACGGGGGGGAGGGTTCCGGGATCCCCAGGGGCTCTCACCCGGAGATCGGTCCTGGCCCCGGGCGCCCCGGGCTCCGACACCTCGTACTCCCCGGTCACCATGACGTCGCGGTGCATCTCCTCTTTCAGGCACTTGCGGGTCTGCGCCGGCAGCTGGAACGAGAGCGCCCCGCACCCGCCGGCCAGCAGCAGCGGCAGCAGCAGGGGACCCAGGAGTCCGGGGCCCGGCCGGGGCACCCGCATGGCGAGCAGCGGCGGGGAACCCCCCTGGCCTCGAGACGCCGCGTCCGGCTCCCCTAAGCGGGTTGAGTCGGCTGCGTCCGGCTCCTGTGTCCCACTGTCCCTGAGCTGATTCGGTGGCGTCGGACCTGGCGCTCACCCGACGTGGCGCTCGCTCTATGGTCCGGCCCCCACCCCACAGCGGGGACAGGCGCTAGCCGTCCTTCCGCTTCCGGCTTCACCCTACTTCATCTCCGGCCGCGTGAAATAGAGTCTGGGCAGCGCGAACTTCGGACCGGGGGAGGGGGTGTCAGCTTGTGCGGTGCTGTGCAGGAAGAAGCCCTGTACGCGTGCACTGGGCGGGGGGGGATGTCAGTCCAGCCCGGGCTACCCCTAAGCCTGACCTGGCAAGGATTTGGTGGGGCTTCTCTCCTCCCCTTCCCCGGGCTGGGGAGGGGGGGGTCTAGTGGATCGAAGCGTGGGGCAGGACTCCTGGGTCCTCTCCCCAGCTGCGGGAGACGGGATCTGGATCCACCAATGGATAAAAAATAAAAATTAACTCAACCCCCGTTACAAGCGCAGCGGCGCTGGGTGGCGCCAGAGAGCAGGGGCCGGGCGGGGGCCGTACGTGCAAGGAGTCAGGGGAAGCAGCCCGGGCCCCTCCGCCCCGCCCCGGGCCAGCAGCCAGGGAGAGAGGCCAAAGGCTCGCTGTGCGGGGCAGGGAAACCCCGTATCCCTCCTAGCCCCCCCTCCCCGCATCCTTTACCACCCCCACCCCTTCCCTCATCCCCCTACGCCCTTTCCACTCCCGAGCCTACTTCACAGCTTCCCCCGCAGCCCCGCACACTCCTCTCCATGTCTTCCCTCCCGCATCACCCCTCCAGTCTCCTGCATTCCACCCGCCCCCCAATCCCCGTCTGTCCACGGGTTCGCCAGGCAGGGAGCCTCCAACTGCTGACCCTGGTTAAAAGGCTGGACAGGGCGAGGCTGAGAAGGTGCTGGGTACAAGCCCTGGCACCATTTCCTGCCTGCAGCAGGGCTGACGCTGCGTAAGGAGAGAACCTTTACACACTGGCACCCACTAACCTGCCTTGGCAGCCACAAGGAAATTAATGTGCCAGGATGGGGTGGGAGCAGAATGATCCTCAACAGGCCCCCAAGAGGTGGATAGTAGTGGGAGGGGGTAGCTGGGGACACCCCCACCCCCACACCATGCCGTGATATGGTCTCCCTTGATATCAGAACCACCTGTGGATTCAAGGGGGCCTGGACTGATGAATGGGATGGAGAGATCTGGAGAGTGAGGCAGGAAGAGAGGGTCTGAGTCAGGGAGGGGATATGGGGTCCCTAGAGCAGCCAGCGATGTTGGGGGAGGGATAACAAACCTAGGGAGAAGGGAGGCACAGAGCAGCTGGGAAGTTAGTGGGGATGGGAATATGCCAGCTGGGAGAACTTGGGCCTGGGCTGGAGAAAGCTGGATGCAGCCTAGGCCCAGTTTCCAGCTGGTGCCAGGTACCCCTGGGGAAGGGCTGGGGCTGGAAAGAGGAATGGTGAACACCCATTGCCCTAGTGGCAGGGGGCTGAGGTTCCCCCAGAGTGACCCCCTGTGTAATGGGCATGGGGCTGGGAATAGCCCTGGGCCCCAGCTGCATAGTATTATGGGAGGTATCAGGAGCCTTCCAGCCATTGCATCTCAGATCAGAGCCCTGGGACAGGTGAGTCTGAGCACAAAGCAGGACATGAGCTCAGGGGTATTGTCAGCAAAACAAAGGTGAATAGTAGATTGGCAGACTGGCTGGGTTAGTGGGGCCTGAGATACGAGGCTTCTAGGGAAGAGCAATGGGTGGGGAATATCTCTTTATCCTGCCCCGTCTGTGGTAGATGGAGCAATCGCTCTGCTTGCGTCAGCCCTGTCGGGTGTTGGCGTCAGAGCCAGGAGGGTGGGGATGGGGCAAGACTGCACCTGCTGGAGTCACACAGCTAGAGTGCCCAGGTAGCAAGTATGAAAAATTGGGACAGAGGTTGGGGGGTAATAGGCGCCTATATAAGAAAACCCCCCGAATCTCAGCACGGCCTCTATAAAATCAGGACATCTGATCACTCTACACAGCCCAGCTGAGATGGGAACCGCCCCTGCCTGTCCTGATCCCTACAGTGCCCCCTGCTGGGTCTGGAATAGGTAGGAACTCCCTGTACAGCCACAGTTCCCACCCTGCTCCCTTCAGCACCCCCTGCCGCAGGGCTTGAGGGGAACAGGCTGCTGTGGGCTCTGAACCTGAGAAAGGGAGCAAGGGATGTGACAGAATGTGCATCCACACATACAGGGCGTGTGTTGCAATTGCTGTTGTGTATGATTATGGGCAATTGTCAATTCATCTGTGCCCCTGTGCAACTGGCTGAGTGTGTGTATAATTGTCAAGCTCTGTACATGTGTGCGTGCACAATTGACATTGTTTGTATGTGTAATTGGCATTGCATATGACTGTGCGATCAGGAGAGTCTGCAGTCATCATTGTGTGTAGTGCGTTCACACAGTAGATGTGTTCCATCACCTAAACTGGTGTTTGTGCAGTCCCATAAGGAGTGTGCACTGTGTGCCGGTTTGGGGCTGGCAACCTCCCTGTTCAATGGATTCCGTTTGTCTGACATTGGGGAGACTATTTGGGGAGCCTCTCCCCCTGAAGTACAGGTTTCCCATCCTACACTGACCCAGCTGGACTCTGCTTAGCATGGAGACCAACTGCTTTGCCTGAGGCCCATGGGCTGATGGCTGCAAGCTGGGAGCACAGGGGGGCAGGAAATCTCGGTGCTGGAGATCCCCCAAGTCATGGGATTGGAATGACAGGCGCCTGGGTAAAGGAACGTGCCAGAGGCCTGCAGTGATTCAGAGGGGGATGAAACTCAGTCCTGTGAGGAAGGAAGAGGTGAAGTCTGGGCTGTGACCGATACAGGGGTATGGTCAGTACCAACTGGGAGCCCCTGGGCCTGGAATTCTCCTTGTCATTAAATGGTGCAGCAGCATGGAGACCCCCTTCCACAAATGGCCGGCAGCAACTCCAGTCCAAAGGGGAGTTGACTGTCCATGGACCATTCAGCCCTTGGTCTCTCTGCTTTGGTTGGTGTGATACAGATGCCCCCAGAGGGCCCCAGGCTTGGGGTCCACAACTCAGTCCACCAGCAGAGCTGGGAATGGCCTGCAGTTATGAATGACCTGGGTTTGGATTGGACCTGATGCCTTGTAGAGGCTCTGTAGCCCCTTCCCCAATTCCCTGAGCCAGCCTGGGGTCAGATTGGAGCCAGTGTCCCAAGAGGAGAAAGGCCCCTTGTCCACTCCCTCCTTAGCTCTGTGTCTCACCCAGTCTGATTTTTTCTTCAGCCTTGAGATGATTGAGTTGAGTGCTCACTCCTGCTCCACAACATGTGCTGGCTCCAGGACAGGGCTCTTGTTGGGCATGGTGCCAACAACCCAGTATGCCAGCCTGGCACCATCTGCCCCAAGCCCAAGGTGGGTCCAGCATGCCCAAGCTGGGAATAGAACCCAGGAGTCCTGGCACACAGTGATCTTCTCTCTGCATTCTGTATAGCACTGCCAGTACATGAAGCCTGTAGGAATAGAGGGAAGGGTTGCAGGGGAATGGGGCTGAGGGGAAGCAAAAGTGAGGGGAGGGGGTAAAACTGCTTTGGGTGTCTTTATAGTCATCTGTGGTGAAGGTGAATTTGCCTTTCTTGGCATCTTCCTTGGAGTAGAGCAGGTGGCCAGAGGAGTCCGTGACCTGGGGTGGGGACAGACCATGACCCCACAGTACTACTTATCTCCCTGACCAGGCTCCCAATGCCCTCGATGATCCTATTCCCCAGGAGGATTGGGGTGTAGTGTGTCCCCTCCACCCAGGAGTATGGGGTGTCCAGTGTGGAAACGGGGATCCCTAATGTCCTTCCAGGGGGAGGGCATCACATAACTCCAGGGTAAGCCTTGGACCTTGGAGAACAAAGGGGGTGCCACGTGCTGATGATTTGGCGGGAGCCTGTGTGAAATCCCCTACCCTCAGCTCCACTGCTCTCCAGGAACCGGCAGGAAACGCTGCTGCTTTCAAGTGTGTAGTTAGGTGACTGGGCAGTTTGAAAGGCTGGTGGTATTTGAAACTCTGCTCTGAGTTTCAAATATCATCAGCCCGGGGAGCCTCTCTATTAGGCCAATCCAGGCAGACGTTTTACTGGGATGCTGGAAGAGCTACTGGGTCTGCCGGCTTAAAGCAGGCTGGGGGAGTCAGGACTCCTGGTTCTCTCCCAGCTCTGGGAGGAGTTGGGGTGTGTGTAGGACACCCCCAGACTTTGGGTCCAATATTGGGATGAGCAGAGACACCCCACCCCAGGCCAATGACTCTTGAACCATCTCATTCTGTGAAGCCCCAGCCTGATAGTATTTGAAGCTCAGAGGAGAGAGAGGCCCCTAAACTGAATAGGGATGAGGAAGGAATATCTCCTGGGAACCACAGAACAAAGTGGCCCTGGCAACTCAGCAGCTAGGGGGAGGGTGGGGCTGAGCATATGGCTGGTGATCTTCAGGCAGCCCCTCCCCCCAGCACCCAGGATCCCTCTGCTCTAGCATGCAAGGGGTTAACATGACCTGGGGCTGGATGGAGCTGTTCTGAGTGTCTCAGGAGATGGCAACACTGGTACCCTGTTGTCCTTGAATTCCACAGGGGTTCCACTCACTCTGGACTTGCAGCCCCCCACTGCTATCCCAGCCCTGGTCCCCCGTCCCCTCCCACATCTTTCCTGCTGCCATTCAATCCAGATCTGTAGCCCCTGTTATCCCAGCCCTGGATCTGTGCTGCATTAGGCTGGGATCCAAACCTCAAGTCCACGGAGTGAGTAAAGTCAGGAGGAAAAGGAAGGGTGAGTAAGTGGATGAGTATCCAGAGCTCTCAACTGTCTCCTGGTTGGGATTTGGCCCGTTCTCCCATTCCCTCCACAGACAAAAAGGGCCCTGTCTAACCCCTGGGTGTGGCAGCCACAAGCACTTGTGAGTGCCACGTGCTGATGATTTGGCGGGAGCCTGTGTGAAATCCCTTACCCTCAGCTCCACTGCTCTCCAGGAACCCGCAGGAAATGCTACTGCTTTCAAGTGTGGAGTAAGGTGACCGGGCAGTTTGAAAGGCTGGGACACGCACAGCTCTGTTAGTGCTCCTCAGTGTTGGCCTTCTGCTATCCCAGCCCTGGGCTCCCCCCATCCAGCTCTACTAGTGCCCCTCAGTGCCAGCCTGCAGCCCCCTGCTA
>ML677372.1:2048133-2080962 GCA_007922305.1 Dermatemys mawii | reverse complement strand
TGCACACCGCCTCCTCGTCTATCCGCCCCGGTGCACACCGCCTCCTCGTCTGTCCGCCCCGGTGCGCACCGTCTCCGCTGTCTGTCCCTCTGTCCCCATACACACCTGTCTTTTCCCCCCTCCCCAGTCCCCATGCAAACCTCTCACTGTCTGTCTGTCCGCCCCCATGCACACCTCCTCCTCTGTCTGTCCCTCTGTCCCCATACACACCTCCCCGACCACAGGGGCTGGAACTAGCGGGGCTGCCGCCCCCCCCCCCGGCTGGAAGTGGTTTCCATCCTCTCCAGAGTCACAGTTTGGTTCAATGGCTCTGTGGACTTTAGCGGACTGGAGGGACCCACTGTACCAATCGTCCCAGCGCCCCTGTCCCGCCCTGTGTGTCCGTCTGTCCCCATCCCGGCCCCTCTATCTAGTCTAGTCTCCAGCCATCCCCGGTGTCTCCGCATCCCCCTTCCTCTCCAGCCCTTGCTCCTGCACACACCTGGCCACTGCCGGCCATTTCCACCCGATCCCTCCCGCCCTGCTCCCTGTTTCCTCGCCCTCGCCTTTCTCGCCCTGTTTCGGTTGGGGGGGGGGGTTGACTAATACTGTGCGTTGATTCACCCCACCGCGTGGCGGCCGCTGGTTTGACCCCCCTCCCCCCTGACGCACGCAGGACTCGCGTGCTGAGAAATGTAGGGGGTTCCCCCACCCGGCGCTCTACAGCAGAGCCATGGGGGGCGGGGCGAGCGCCCCTCGTTTGCTGCTGCCCGGGTTACAGGCCCTTGTACTGATCTGGCGCTATGACCCCAGGCCGTCCGTGTCCCTGTGCTCTGCCCAGCCACAGGGGAGCCACCTGTACCCGTGGAGGGGGACTCCTCGCCAGGTGTCGTCCTACAGGGTTTATGACACGCAGTTTATCCCATCCAGGAGGGGGCTGCGAAAGCACGTGCACCAGGGTGTCTACCCTGGGCGGGTTTGTGGGTCTGACCGACACACACAGGACTTTAGCTCAGGGAGGGGAGCGGGGTGCAGGGGGTGGGAGCCAGGACTCCTGGGTTCTGTGCCAGCTCCGCTCCCCTTTGACTTGGGATCCCACTTCACCTCCTGGTACCTCCGCGCCCACAGGACGGGGCCGGAACGTTAGACACAGGGCTGGAAACCCAGTGCGGGGGGGGGGGGGACGGAGAGCCCGTCTGTTTTGCCAGCTCTCCCCGGGCAGGGTGTCAGACTCGCCTCCCTCTCTGGGCTGTCCGGAGCCAGCGGTGGGGACCCGGGCAGACCCCAGGGCTGGACACACTTCCAGCTTCCCCCCCCCCTCTTCCCCAGCTGGCAAATTGTGAGACACCCGCTTCCCTCCGCGGCTGGATGCGTGTTGTGGTGGGTAGAGCTGGGGCTCCAGGCTACGGCAGAAGGTCTCAACAGGACCGACGTGGGAATGGGACGCGAACGGGGAATTCCCACCCCCCACCCCTGCTGGCTCCCGCTGCGCTCCGCTCCCGGCTGGAGCTCCGTGGCGCTCAGTCATGCCGGGTGAGTCACCGGACCCGGCGGGGCTGAGTCACGGCTGCGCTCCCCCCGGTGCCCCAGGCTCCATTCACCCCAGCCCGTGTCCCAGGGAGCCGAGATTCCTCAGCCATTTCCTCTTGCATCAGGGCGCCCCTGCGATAGCCCCACCCCAAAGCCAGCTGTGGCGCCTGCCGACCCCTGTGAACAGCTGCCGCACGGGGGTAGAGACCCCAGGCATCGCCCAGCTTCCTCCTCTCCCTCAACCCACCTGGCCCAACTGTCCTCCCAGAGCCTACAGAGAACCCAGGAGTCCTGGCTCCCACCCCCCACTGCTCTAACCCAATAGACTCTGCTCCCCTCCCAGAGAGAACCCTGGAGTCCTGGCTCCCAGGCCCAGCTTCTCTAATCACTAGCCCTGAGTAGGACAGCAGCAAAGATTCAGTGCCTCGAAAGCTCTGCTCCCGTGCCCAGCCCCCTCTGTGTTTTGGGGGAATCCCCAGTCCCCGGGGCAGTATCTCCCCGAGGTGTTCTCTGTCTGACACCGAAGGCGTGGCCAGTCTGCTCCCAGGGCTGGGCAGCTCCGCGAGCTGGGGTGTGATGCCTGGCTCACCAGGGCTGGGGAGGGACACACTAGGCCAGGGAAACTGGGTCAAGGGGTGGGGAGGACACAGAGAGGGTTATCTCGGGGCAGGATTTCTGCGCACACCCTGCTGGTTACATGCTGGAGGATCATGCTGACTCAGTGGCCCTGGGAGCTGGGATCACCTGTGTGCACCCAGAGTGACAGCACGGGGCCCCTCTGTGTCTCCACCCGCCCTGGCAGGTGCTTGGTCTCTGTCTCTGCCTCCCTGTTGCTGAGAGGACTGGCTAGTGCTGAGGTGAGGACGAGGCCCATGTGCTATATTGAGACCCAGCAAACTCATTTTACATGGGGCTCTCCCAGCGGGCATGGGACAGAAGCAGCTGTCATGCTGTGGGTCTGGGGCTTCCAGAAGGGAAGACCCCGATATCCCATCCCCATGGCCCTGAGCCAGCCAGTCTTGTAGCATGGGGCCTGGATTGGAGCTGGCACCTACTCAAGGGAAAATCCCACTATATCCCATTCTCCACCCTCTGAGCCTGCCAGTCCCTTGGTCCTGGCTCCAAGGAGCTGAGTTCCTCTGCCCCATGCCCTGGGCTCGGTCCCTGACAGGTGATGGGGCTGGGAAGTGACTCTAAACCTTCCTGTTCTGCTCTGCCCCATTAGCTCCTCATTTGTGTAATAAGTAACCCATGTGGGCACCCCTAAATCTGGGCAGGAGGCAAACAGTGGGCACGGCCTGGCACTAGCAAGGGATCTGCCCCTCTGCCTATTGCACCAAACCAGCTTCTGTGCCTGCACCACTCTGTCCCCTACTGAATGGAATCCTGAGCATGTAGCTGTGTATCCTACACACTATACTGCCAGTCACCAGTGCGGATTCTCCCAAAGCCTATGAGGGCCTGTGCCTTTGGGATGGGAGGGTAGGAGCCCCCAGCCACTGACTGACCACCATGCTCAGAGACAGCATGAGCTGTAAAGGCCTTCAGAACAGCTTTGTATTGATTCAGACAGGCTGGTATGAGATGGAAAGGGCTTTGTCTGAGGGCTTAAAGGGGGCACTGCCAGGGTGACATAGGATCTAATAGTTAGGAGTAGTCAGGTCTCCTGGGTTATACTCCTAGTTCTGGAACGTGCAGCAAGTCTACTGAGGGGAAGAAGAAGGGACTGCGAGTTAGGACTCCTGGGTTCTCTGCCTATGACGTGTTCTATGAACCAGGGCAGATCCTTCTCTCTGCTGGTTGTGCTTCAGTTCTCCATCTGTAAAATGGGGATATCAGGACTTGGATTACACCATGACCCCAAAGGTTTAACCCCAGTAGAAGCCGCTGCACCGATTCTGGCTTTAAAATCCCAAAGCCAGCAGGGTGAATTAATTGACTGTTGGGAGCTAGAACCCACCTACAGCGTTTCCAACCCCAACACGGGGGTGGGGGGTTCACAGATCACGGGCTCAGGGCTGGGCCCCAGCTTTAAACAGTCTCTTGGAGGAGCCCCTTCAGCAGTGGGGCCCACTTTTCCTTCAGGACAGGCCACGCAGCCGTGCAGCCTCTGAGCCTGAGTCTCTGGGCACCAGCTGTGCTGCTCAGCCAGTCCAGCTGAGACGACTCCTCCTCAGAGGCTTGTCCACTCTTCAGGGACTAATGCACCTCAGGCCGCAGGTGCAGTGACACCAGACAGCCCTTTCCAAATGGGCGGGGCCTTTAGTCACCTGCAAGCCAGCCCCGGAAGTCCTTAGGTTAGCACAGAGAACTCCAGGTTAAGACATAGTCCATCCAGCCAAGCCAGGGCAACCCACCAGCCCAGCTGTAGGCGATTCCATTTCAGACTCTGTTTTTCCCTGGCCCTTCATCAGTCCGAGGTGCCAGCAGCCAGCTTGGCCCAGAAGCCGACTCTTTAGCCCCTGCTGGTGACCTCCCGGTTCTTTGTCTCCAGGCAGGGCCAAGCTGAGTTCACCACCCCACATGCGTGGCTTCCCTCTGCTGCACAATTGTTGGCGCATCCATTGTCTCTCGAGACCCTCTCTTGGTCTGCGTTGGTTTCGATCAGTTCCTTAAAGACCCATTCCATGTGCTCCAGGCAGCAAAGCAGCACCCACAGCTCCCATCCTCACTGCCCCCAAGAGCAGATACACCCCTTTTCCTCCACTGGGTAGCAATGCAAAGTACAGAGGGAAACCGAGGAACCCTGAGGAACCTTCATAATAATGTTACAGAAAATCCCTGCGTTGTCACAGGGGATGAAGGGTAAAATGAACTGTCAGATCCAGTAACGGTGGGAGGGGGATGGTGGAGAGCTGCTAAATATGGAACCTTCTGAGGCCTCATTGGGTGCCTGGGGCTGAGTGTTGAGTGACAAAGAGACATTTGACAATGATTTCAAGTGTATTGTACTATGAGGAGCTGTATCTCTTTCCTGGTTATCATGTGTATTAGGGCAGCACCTAGAGAGGGTTGAGAGGGGAGGGGGGATCCCATTGTCCCAGTTGCTTCCTGGGCACACAGTAAGAGGCAGACCCTGCCCCACGATCTCACTGCCAGCTGTGAAATCAAGCCAGGAATGTTTTCTAACTGGTCTGCTCTAGTTCAACCAGGAATTAGTTCAAGGCCGTCCTAGGGGATGGACTATGCAGGAGCTCAGACTAGATGATCACAATGGTCCTTTCTGGTCAGATAATCTGTGAAGGGGAAATGGAGACATGAGGATTCAGTGGCAGGAGCCAGGAGTCCTGAGCCCCAGGGGAGTATCTGACTTGCTGTCAGATCTCTGACATGGTCTCCAGGCTCAGCTGGACACTAACAATTTCCATGAACAAAATTGGGTTTTTTCCCCTCAATGTAAACCTGGAATTTCCTGGTTTGTTTTTTAATATAGCAGCCCCTTCCCTCAGCTCAAAGCACGTCACAAAGCCAGTCACGTTAAGGCCAGGAAACTGCTCTGATCATCTGTCTGATCTCCTGTATCCCTCGGGGCAGAGTTTCACCCACCAGTCCCATGGTACAAGGAATTTTTTCCTTTCCCCGACTTCAGGAACAGCCTCTCCATGTTATCCCATTGGACCACTAGGGAGCCTTCCCCAAGGAGAGATGCAATGACTCACGTGAGCTCCCATGTTGTCAGTGGTTAGAACTGGGAATTTAACCCCGGTGTCCTGGCTCCCAGCCTCCCCACCCCACCGCCACCTGCCCCATATCCACTAGATGTTACTCCCTTCTCAGGGTCAAAAGGAGAATTCAAGGGACTTGACTCCAGCCTCCCTGCTCAGTCTAAACCACTTTAAACTTCCCTGTCAGAGCTTGGGGGAGAACCCAGGGGTCCTAATTCCTAGCCCCTCCCTTCCTGTGTCCTAGACGTGCTGCCTCCATAAGGATCTCTGAGGTCACAAGGAGACTGAAGGCAGCCCGTGACCCAGGATTTGCTCCTGGAGCAATTCACTGCTGCCCCCTGGTCCTTAAGCCAAGCCAGGTCCCCCTCTGCAGGCTGAAATGCTTCCCCCATGCCCGGGTGCCCATGGCAATAGGGATCTTTATTCAGAGGCACCTGGTGCCCTTGTAATGCTGCACTGTTGCTTTCCACTAGCTGTAGCCAGAAGGACTCCCCTAGGTCCATGTGTCAGGCCTGCCCCCTGTACAGACCATAGCAATGGGGAACCCTCTTTGATTACAACGCACCCAGCTCCCCTCCCACAGCTTCTGGCCTCCTCTAACCGCCGCCTCCCCTTGTCTCCACAGAAGTTCCCCCCGGGCCCGAGCGCAGGGGCTGCCAGCTTCGTTCCCAGCCTCAACACCATCACCTCCAGCCAGGACCTGCAGTGGATGATTCGACCCACAATGCTCAACACCTGCTCCTCGCCCTCCTCCTCCTTCACAGCTGCCCCATACCCCTGCCCCTATGCCCCCTACCCTGCTGGGGCCCGCCCAGGTGTCATCCGCACCATTGGGCCCACCCTGGGGATACGTCGGAGGCACAATGAACAGGTGAGTAGGGCAGTTATTGGACGGGGGCGGGGAGACTCCTGGGTTTCACCCCCAGCTCCAGGAGGGGAGTGGGGTGTAGAGGGTTAGAGTGGGGGAGGGGTGAAAGACAGGAGTCTAGGGGAGGTGTTGTTCTGTGCCTCAGTTTCCCACTCCAAATCCCCAGGACAGTGAGAGGCTGCCCCCTGATTCGCAGTAGCTGGAGGAGGTGGAAAAGGGAAGCGGGGCTTTGCCCGGGGTGGGGGGCGGGGCAAGTCCCCTTCTCTCACGAGAACCAAGTAAGGGGGCTGGGCCCCCTGCCACAAACGCCGTAGGGCAGCGGGGCCACCTAGTGGCTAACATCGGAACCGCGGGCAGGACACAGGGCGCTGTCCATGCGGAGCTCTCCAAATGCTTAGCGAGGTGGGTTCAGAGCACTAGCGGACTAGCCCCACACAGAGAGGTGGGGATAACTCCCAGGAACCCGTCTGCAGGCTCCCTGCTCTGACCACTAGACCCCACTCCCCTCTCAGAGCCCTAGTTGCCAACCCCCCTGCTCTGACGACTAGGCCTCACTTCCCCCTCACATCCCCGGCTACCAGAACCCTCCCCCCGTGCCATCTGACCAGTAGGCCCCACTCCCCTCCTAGAACTAGAACCCAGGAACCCTGGCTCCCAGATCTATTGCTGTAACCACTGGACCCCATTCTGGTCTTAGAAGGGAATCACTCACGCTGGGATTTGGTTGGGATGTTTGGGTTCACACCCTGGGGCAGGCAGGGGAGGAAATGACACCATGCTGAGTCATGGAGCCACAGGGTGACTCAGAAGGGAAGGGGCACTGGGGCCAGCAGCTAACCGGGAGTGTTCCCTCCCCAGGCTGTGGAATCCAGGCAGCGTCTGAAGGCACCGGGGCAGAGAGGGCTGGCTCCCCCAAGACAGTCTTTAACCCTTGGGGATGCTTGCCATGTCCCCAAAATGACCCTTCCCCTCCCCCAAGCATCCCTCTAAACCTCCCCCAAAGCTAATTCCCCCATCCTAACTAGTAAAGTACCCAACTTCATCTCAGCATGGAGTTGGGGATCCCTGTATAAGAAACACCCCCCATGCCCCACCCCAGAAGTGGCTGCATCTTTCAGGCACTGTGAGGGATCCCTGTGGATATTACTCCTTGGGGGTCAAAGCCCGACAAGGACCTGGTCCTTGGCAGTAGTCCATGGACTGGCATAGAAGGGGATAGATATGGCATCACTGTTACTCATTTGAAACCTCTGCCCCTCTCTCGCCCCCGCCTCAGATGACCCCTGAGGAAGAGGAGCGGCGCAGGGTAAGACGGGAGAGGAACAAACTGGCTGCAGCAAAGTGCCGGAACCGGAGGAAAGAGCTGACAGACTGTCTGCAAATGGTGAGTCCCCCCACACTCCCTGCAGCCCAGCGCCCCCCTTCCCCAGCACCATGCTGGGGCACTGGGGTCAGCCCTGGCTGTGAGGAGAGAGTCCCCTTCCTGACCCCCCACTTCAGTTCTCATTGGAGGCTGCCCATACAAGTTCTGACCCTGCCTGGTTTGGCAAGAGATGGAATCAAAGCCACCAGAACTGTGATGGCTGTAGGGCAAGATGAGCCCTTCCCACTCCGAGAGCTGGGGCCATCCCCCATCCCCTCCTGTGCTAACCCAGCAGAGTCCACTCCCCTCCCAGAGCTGGGGATTTCACCCACAGGTCCTGGCTTCCAGCCCCCAACCCCACCCCCACTCTAATCACTAGACCACACTTCCCTCCCCATGCCAGGGATCGAACCCCCGTGCCCTGTCTCTCCCCCAGGAGACGGACCAGTTGGAGGAGGAGAAGTCGGGCCTGCAGAAGGAGATTGCAGAGCTGCAAAAGCAGAAGGAGAGGCTTGAGCTGATTTTGGAGGCTCACCGGCCAGTGTGCAAAGTGCAGGATGAGTCCTCGGAAGAGGAGGAGGAGCAGAGGGGGGCGTCCGTCCCATCCCTTGTCAAGCAGGAGTCCCCAGAGCCTCCCCCAGCAGTCAGACGTCGGCCCCCACCGCCGGTGCCCCCACGGATCAGTCTTCCCCCCAGTGGGGTCCTAGAGCCTGAGGCCCTGCACACTCCCACCCTCATGGTCACACCCTCGCTAACTCCTTTCACTCCCAGCCTGATCTTCAATTACCCTGGCCCAGGGGAAGGAGAGCCCCCTGCTGGTCCTAGCTTCCCACCTGAGCCCTGCAGCTCCGCCCACCGGCGTGGGAGCAGCAGTGGTGACCAATCATCTGACTCCCTCAATTCCCCCACCCTGCTGGCGCTCTGACAAGCATGGCTCCCCCAGCCCTGTTCTTCCTGCTCAAAAACCGGCCTCATGACCAGGAACCTTCCACGTGGTTCCAGACAATTCTAGAACTGTTCCCTGTCATCCCAGGCCCTTCTGGAACCATCCACCTCAGCTGTGGTACCTTTACAATCATTCTAGATCATTCTAGCACTTTTCCCCATTATTCAAACTTCGTGTTCATTCCAGACACATCTGGAATCTCCCCTTCCACTTTCAAACATCCACTGTCATTCTAGATAAGTCTAGAAGTACCTCCCCCCACACACACACTCCATTCCAGGCTCCCAATTATTTCACACCTGGAATTTCCCCCTCAGCTCTAGAACTTTCACTGACATTCTAGAACCTTCCCTGCCATCAGTGTTTGATTATTCCAGGGCTCCCTAGAATCTTTCACTCATGAGTCAAGAACCTGTCCATCCCTTACCACCATTGCTGAAGAATGTCCTTGTTCTTCAGAACCATCCCAAACCCTCCCATAGCCCCTTCCTGTCTGTTCCAGAGCAGTCCCACCCTCCCATTCCTTCCCAAAATTCCCATTGTCCTTGCTGTATTTTTTCTGGAACCTACTAGACCTTCCCGGATCTCCTCCTGGATTGCTCTAGAATCCCCTCAGCCATTAATGGTCTCATACTAGAGCCTAACCAGATGTCTCAGTTCAACAGGCACTCATTCTAGACTCTGACTGACCATTCTAGCAAAACTTGTTCATTCTAGAATGGGTCTAACTGTTCTAGGCTGCCATTGCTCATTTGAGAATACTCACAGCCGTTCCAGACTTATCACGCTGTTTCTAGACCTCCATCTCACTGTTCCAGAATTCCCTAATTCTAGAACTGACAAACATTGCAAACTGCCCCTCCAATCATTACAGAACCCACTCCCTGATCCAGAACAACCTCAGGTGTGCAGGGTTCTACAGCAGTGACCAGCCAACACCCAGGACTGATTTTTATTTTGCTCCCAAGTTCTAGAAGCTGATCCAGAACCGCAGGGCGTGCTCTGGACTGTACAGTGTTCATTATTAGAGCTGCCATTTCTATGCTATTTATTGTCACAAAAAGAGTATTTTTCTACCAATGGTGTCTTGTGTCTCAAGAGACAATTAAAAGCTACAAGTAGAGACAGCTCAGGTGTGTATTTAGAGGGTGAGGTGTAGGTGTTGCTTGGCATATAACTTGGGGGGGGTGTATGTGGCAGATATAGGAGCTGTGGGAGGGGGACTGTTAGGGGATATAGCAAGTGGGGGTGGATAGATGAGGATGTATGAATGTCAGGGGTGTTGCTGGGGGGGGTGTATGAAGTGGGGCATGTGGGTTATTGGGAATAGTGTGTATGGAGTGGGAAGTATGTGGGGTGTTGAAGGAAGTATGTGGGGGCAGTTGGTTGTGTTGTTGAGCATCTGTGCGCGCACACACACACACACACACACACACACAGCCAAAACCACATGCCCCTGGTGCCAGAGGAGTATCTTCTCTAGCTGGCACCGTAATGTACTGAAACCCTGTCTGCAGGGGACACCCCTTTCAAATATGGCCCACTGTAGAACCCCAGGCCTGGGCCCAGTCATGCCATGAACCAGTCCTCTTTTGGATCAATGGCGCCCGTGTCCCCTCACCCCCGCTGGACTCTGACACCTCCTGGAACTGGGAAAAAAGCACCTTGATCCTGGGACATGTGCATCCATGCGGATGGATGAGGGCAATAGGTAACAAGTTAGAAGTGAAGCCACGTGGCTCTTAAATGTTGGCCCTTGGGTTACTGACCCAGGTGTGCGTTTGAAGGAAAGCCAGCATGGAGATGCTTGTTGTGAATGAAAACGACTCAGCAAGGAAATATCAAGCTAAACAAGCAGATCCTGACTGCTCTAGCTTCCACTAGCTCAGCGGGGCGGATGTGGGCTCCCTACTCAATGGGGTGCACTATGCCTCTACTCAATCCTAAACAGCCCAGAGGGCACCCACAAACCCGGCATGCCTCTGCAATGGGCCAGCATTAGGGAGGCCTGAGGCAGGGGATGGAGCCTGCCCAGCACACACCCCACAGTCATGACTCCAGTCCTGTAGAGCTGGGCCTGCCTTCCTGCTCCCTGCAGGGTGACCTAGGGCACAAGATCACAGCACCTGGCCTCCCCTCTGGGAAATCAGAGCAGTGCTGCACCCAGCACAGAACCACAGCCACTACTGTGGGTGGGGTGCGTTTGAGGCAGCTGGTCCAGACCTGCACTGTGCTGCAGTCTAGCCTGATTTCCCAGAGCACCACTGTACCCGTGGACCGTGGCTAAAGTCACCTGGGCTCAAATCAACAAGGCAGGTCATTGAACCCCCTGCTGAGAGCTTTGTTTGTCCTGAAGTGGGAGATTTAAGGTGGGAGGCCCAGCTCTGCAGTGTTTATCTCCGCAGGGGAGTTGAGTGCCTAACTACCAGCTGGGCCGGATGCAGCAGGGCAGTGGAGGTTTCAGCCTCCTTTTGAAAGACATTGCTGTAGTCTGTCAAACACCTGTTGTGTGTGATCGGAGTGTGTGTGGCTAGACAATCGCTGTCTCTGCTGTTTGTCTGTCTGTTTGTGCTGCAGCAAGTGTCTGGGCCAGCTCCTAGTGCAGACCCCTAGGGAGCAGTTGAGTTGAGTTGCCTTGAGCCATGAGCAGGGAAAGGCAGGGGCTAATTGCCCTGCTTTGATGCTGGCAGACCAGGTGAGGCTTTTAAGGAAAACCAGGCACTCCCCCCCACCCCTCCCACCCCCAAAACAAACACACTCAGCACGTTCACCCTCTGCTGGAACAAGGGAAGTGCCCCTCCTACAAGAGAGTTCAAATGGCCTCAGCTTCCTTTTGTGGGATCTTTAATTCATATGCGGGGGAGGGTAAATGGAACCCAGCAAAGGAGTTGGAGCTTGGAACGTGGGCAGGAGCTCTTGGTAAGTAGCAAATTGGTGCAATCTTCCACCTTTTCTTCCTCTGGGGGGCCTGTCCTGAAAGGGAAGGGCAGGTGGCTTTGGGTGGGGTTGCTGGCCTGAGAGAGAGCACGTCTCGTCCTCAAGGAGTTATGTCTGGGGAGATGTCTACCCTGCAATTAAAAGCCCATGGCTGGCTGGTGCCAGCTGACTGGGGCTCAGGTTAAGGGACTGTTTAATTGCAGTGTAGACGTTTCAGCTTGGTCTGGAGCACAGGCTCTAGGACCCTGAAAGGTGGGAGGGTCCCAGAGCTTGGGCGCCAGCCGGAGCCTGAATGTCTACACTGCAATTAAACAGCCCCTTTGCCAGAGTCAACTGCCATGGGCCAGCCACAAGTGTCTAATTGAAATGTAGCCAGACCCTTCTGGGGCTCAGTCTCTCCTTTACTCTGCTCCAGGGGCTGCCTCTGGAATCAGTCAGGTGATCTCTGCATTCGGCCTGCAGTCCAAGTAGTCCAGTTCCCAAGGCCTTAGGTCACTGTGGAAAATCCCATTGTGAATGACTCTTTCTTTCCTTGCAAAATCCAGTCTGATAACCGCCAGCAGATACTCTTCTAAAACTATGCAAACAGGATACGTGCGGGACCAAGTGTGACAGCAACGAGGTCAGCCAGCGTCTAGGGGAACAGACACGGGGGCAGAGCCCAAGACTTCTCCTCCTCTCGGAAGAGTTGCTAGACAAGAAATGAAAGGTGTCACTGTGAGGGTTAACCTAGGTGCCAGGCGAGGGCCGCGTTAAAGACACACAACACCTTTTACATTCCAGATCAGGGGAAGTCCACTTAATGTCGGATAATAAAAGTTTTCCCAGGACCAAATGGAATATGGGCCTGTGTATCTCACTGGGTGTTAACCCGGTGTAATGACCGTTGGTAAATCAAACCACTTCCTAGCTAACAGCCATGTATGGAACATGGCTATCCAGCCCAGTGACTGCATCATCTCAGCATGCCACAACCTTTCCTGTATTTATTCTCACAATCCCCTGGAGGGCAGTTCAGTTATCCCCATGTTACAGATGGGGAAACTGAGGCACAGAGCCTATGGCTAAAACTTTGCAAATAACCAAAGTGATATGTGCGCCCGTCTTCATACACTGACTCACCAAGCTAGTGAGGAAGGTTTAAAACTAGATCCAAAGAGACCAGGGTGACCAAAGATAAATATAAAAAAGTGCAGGGGCATGTGGAAAATTACAATAGCATTATAAAAGCAGAAAAGGACTTAGGGGTTACAGTAGATGAGAAGCTGGATATGAGTCAACAGTGTGCCCTTGTTGCCAAGAAGACTAATGGCATTTTGGGTTGTATAAGTAGGGGTATTTCCAGAAGATCAAGGTTGTGATCTTTCCCCTCTATTCAGCATTGGTGAGGCCTCATCTGGAGTAATGTGTCTAGTTTTGGGCCCCACACTACAAGAAGGATGTGGAAAAATTTGGAAGAGTCCAGTGAAGGGCAACAAAAATGATTAGGGACTTATGAGGAGAGGCTGATGGAACTGGGATTGTTTAGTCTACAGAAGGGAAGAATGAGGGGGCATTTGATAGCTGCTTTCTACTACCTGAAAGGGTGTTCCAAGAGGATGGATCTGTACTGTTCTCAGTGGTACCAGATGACAGAACAAGGAGTAATGGTCTCAAGTTGCAGTGAGGGGAGGTTTAGGTTGGACATTAGGAAAAGCTTTTTCACTAGGAGGGTAGTGAAGCACTGGAATGGGTTACCTAGGAAGCTGATGGAATCTCCTGCCTTAGAGGTTTTTGAGGTCAGGCTTGACAAAGCCCTGGCTCGGATGATTTAACTGGGGATTGGTCCTGCTTTGAGCAGGGGGTTGGACTAGATGACCTCCTGAGGTCCCTTCCAACCCTGAAATTCTCTGATTCTAAGCAACAAGAGAGAAATCAGTATGGGAGTCTGCTTGACATCTCAGATGTCTAAACACAAATGAAAGGAGTATGGGAAAGAAACAGGAGGAACTGGAAATATTAGTCCATAAGCTAAATTATGATTTAATTGGCATCACAGAGACTTGACGGGATAAGCCTCATGACTGGAGTATTGGTATGGAGGGGTACAGCTTGTTCAGATAGGATAGGCAGGGTAAAAAGGGAGGCAGGGTTACATTATCCATCAAAAATCTGTGTGCTTCTTCTGTGGTCCAGAAGGTGGAGGGGGAGAGCTCAGCTGGGAGTCTCTGAATAAAGATAAAAGGGATAATAAATAGGTGTAATATCATGGGAGGGGGTCTACTATAAAGCACTGAATCAGGGAGAGGAGACAGATGAGGCATTTGGAGAACAAATCACAGAAATGTCCAAAGCACAGGACCTGGTGGTAATGGGGAACTTGAACTACCCAGACATCAGCTGGAAAAGTAATATGGAAAAATACAAAATGTCCAGTGAGTTCTTGGAATGTATTGGGAACCCCTTTTTTCCAGAAAGTGAAGATAGTACCCGGGAGAACAGCCATGTAGATTTGATTATGACCAACAGGGAGGAGTTGCTAGTGAATCTGGAGGTGAAAGGCAATTTGAGCGAAAGTGATCAGGAAATGAGAGTTCGTGATTCTAAGGAAAGCAGACAATTCTGCTTTCATGGCTCTGTGAGAGCAGCAGAATAAGGACAATGGACTTTAACAAACTCGAGAACTGGTAGGTAAGGTCCCGTGGGAAGAAAATCGGCAGGATAAAGGAGTTCAGGAGATCTGGCAGTTCCTCAAGGATACAATATTAAAGGCACAACTACCCACTATCCCAATGTGAAGGAAAGATAGGAAGAATACCTCTTTAATCACCTGAAAATCAAAAGGGAATCTGACAAAAAGTAGAAATGGACAAATTGCTAAGGCGGAGTACAAAAGAACACCACAAGCACAAAGGGATATAAAGGCTAAGGCACAAAATGAGTTCCTAGCAAAGGACATAAATAGCGGTAAGAAGAGATTATTGAAATACATTAGGAACAAAGGAAAGTGTAGGTCCTTTACTTAGCAGGGAAGGAGAGCTAATAACTTATGACATCAAGAAAGCTGAGGTGTTTAATGCCTATTTTGCTAGAATCTTAACTAAAAAGGTTCACGTGATCAGATGTTCAATCTAAGTAATATTAATAAGGGGGAAGGATGGCAATCTTAAATGAGGAAAGAACAGTTACAAATATTTAGATAAATTAGATGTATTCAAATTGGCAGGGCCTGATTAAATTCATCCTAGGGTATGTAAGGAACTAGCTGAAGCAATCTCAGACCCATTAGCAGTTATTAGTTGAGAACTGTCTGGAGGACAGGTGAGGGCCCAGAGGACTGGAGAAGGGTAAACACAGGACCTAACTTTAAAAAGGGGAGCAAAGAGGACCCAGGAATCCTAGCCAGTCAGCCTAAGTTAATACCTGGAAAGATACTGGAACAAATAATTAAACAATTGGTAAGCACCTAGAGGATAATAGGGTACTAAGGAATAGCCAGCATGGATTTGTCAAGAACAAATCATGCCAAACCAACCTCATTTCATTCTTTGACAGGATTACTGGCCTAATGGATGGAGGAGGTGGGGAGAGCAGTAAATGTGATGGGTCTTGATTTTAGTAAGGCATATGACATAGTACCACATGACATTCTCATAAGGAAACTAGGAAGATGTGGTCTAGATAAAATTTACTATAAAGTGAGTGCACAACTGGTTGGAAGACTGAACTCAAAGAGCAGTTAACAATGGTTCACTGGCCAGCTGGGAAGTTGTATCTAGTGGGGTCCTACAGGGCTCAGTCCTGGGTCCAGTATTAGTCAATGTTTTCATGAATGACTTACAACATTTGTGGATGACACCGAGCTGGGAGGGGCTTTAAGACCTTTGGCGGACAGGCTTAGACTTCCAAACCACAAATTGGAGAATTGGTCTGAAATGAATGAGATGAAATTTAATCAAGACAAGTGCAAAGTCCTGCACTTGAGAAGGAAAAATCCAAAGCACCACTACAAAACAGGGAGTAACTGACTAGGTGATCCCACTGCTGAAAACCAGCTGGGGTTTATAGTTGTTCGGCAATGGAATGAGTCAACAACGTGATGCAGTGCTGAAAAAGGCCAGTAATGGGGGGTGTTATAACAGGAGTGTTGTATGGAAGATGCAGGAGGTAAGTCTACTTTACTCAGCACTGGGGAGGCCTCAGCTGGGGCATTATTATTCAGTTCTGGGCGCCATCTTCAGGAAAAATGTGGATGAATTCACCTTAGAGAGCAATGAAAATGAGCAAAGTTTTAAAAAACCTGATCTATGAGAACAGACAAAACCAACTGGATATGTTTAGTGTTGAGAAACTATGACTGGGGTGAATCTGATAAGTCTTCAATTATGTTAAGGGCTCTTACAAAGCGGTTGATGATCAATTGTTCTCCATGTTCACTGGAGATAGGACAAGTAGTAATGGCTCAGTCTGCAGGCAGGGAGATTTAGCTGAGAAATTAGGAAAAGCTTTCTCACTGTACGGGTGGTTAAGCTCTGTGACAGGCTTCCAAGGGAGGTTGTGGAATCACCATCATTGCAGATTTTTAAGACCAGGTTGGACAAACACCTGTCAGGGACCGTCTAGATTTGTACGTGGTCTCCCCATAGTGCAGGAGACTGGCCTTGACTTTTCCAGTTTCCTTCCAGCCCACGTTTGCACGACTCAATCGTGTTCATGGGGACAGGTGGTTCTGGAAATGTTGCCCTACCTGACTTGCTCAGAGCATCCGTGGCAGAGCAGGGACTTGCCAGTCCAACGCGAATGGCCTCGCCATTGGGCCGCCCTCCCTGCCAGAGTTACACTGGGACATAATCAACATATAGAGCAGCGCACAGGGATCTGCACCAAGTTTCCAAAGCAATTTGAGTGAACCCAGATTGAGCTTCCCATGATGCTGAGGTTTCTCCTGTGCCCCCTTTTAACTTGGGGTGATGTTAAACCTGCCAGTGAGGGGAGTGCGTGGCTTGCACCTTGGATTGAATAGACTTGACATTATGTTATGAATCCACAGATCCGGTGCTCTCGTATGGCTCTGGAACAGTCTCTGGACTGGGAGGACCCCTTCAGTGTGTCCACCCCCACTTAGGGTCACATACTTTCCCTGGGGTAAGCCACTTGGCTTCACCACCTCCTGAGACTGAACCCCGGAGCCTTCAGCACCCCTCCTTCATGCTGTGAGCTCCCCTCCGCGATTCCACCTGAACTGGACACCTCAGCGAGACTGACACACCCAAAAGGAGCAGCACATCCACAACTTCCTTAAACTGGAGTGACTCACCCAGTGCTGTCACTGCAGGCAGGTTTATTCAATGTCTGGAACGCAGCCTAGAAAATCCTTCATTAACACAGAGAACGGAAAGTTACAGCAGAGTCCTCCTGGGGCTGTCCAGAGCCCTGAGCCCCTCTTTAGTCCAGTCACCCCCACTTCACAATCCCGCCTGGTGCCTCCCCAGGCCTTTGTTCTCGCTCCTGACAACCATTGTCACCTGGCCTCCCTCCTTAGTCCTTCCTCCTTCAGCTGGTCACACCCTCCTGCTTCCTAAGGAGGGGGCCATCCATGGTCGTTAGTTGCCAGGTGTCAAATGTCCAGGTAATTCCAGTGGCCATTGTCTTCTTGGATTCTCCATGGGCCCAAGTGTTGTCACACCTGGATCTCTGCAAAGAGTAAACATCATTTTCCCACCACCTCCTTAACCAAGCACCACACAGGGGAAACTGAGGCATGCAGAATATTATGAAAAAAAAATCCTACTCTGTCACACATTGGTTTTGCTTGTGCTGGTGAATCCACAGGCTAACAGAGCTGGGTTTGAACTGAGATAAGTTCAGAGGGATTATTTCACTCTTTAACCCAATGGAGCTTCAGTGTTTGCATCCAATACCAGGCCTGGGAAGGACAGCTGTGAAGACTGTAGGGAGTTAGGATAAAATTGTTATGAACAATAGGTGTGACTCAGTTTCTCCACGTGCTGTATATTACTACTCACTGGTTTTGAAGGGGTTAATGTTTCCTCTGGGGGAGGGGCAATAGCAGGTGTCTCAGCCTGTCTGGGTTGGTCGGAAAGCTGGATCAATAATGTGTCCTGTATGAATAGGGGGCCTTGGAGAGGTGGTAGGAAACCCAAGGATCAGACATTAACTCTTGAGGACTAGCCAAGGACGCAGAATCTGTGAATGAGGCAGCCGGCCCCTGGGGTCAAAGGAGATGCCAGGAGACAGCATTAAGGACTTGGCTGCTCAGGACAGAGAGACAGGGACCCAGACAGAGAGAGTCGGGGTCCAGGAGGCCTGGGGAAGTGAGGCAGGTGGTGGACTCTGAATTTAGAGTTGCCTTCCCTCTATTCACTTAAGGTCCCCTCAGTGCTGGATTCCAGCTGACTAAGAATAACCAGCTTGCTCTGGAAAGCCTGCTCCATCTCACAGCAGATCCTCCCTGGTGGCATCGCTCCCTTATCGCAGACGTCTCTGCCAGGGGTCCAAACCCATCAGAACGCCCTGGGAGTGCCAGTGAAACACAAGGGGGTGGAGCCTGAGGGCCCAGTCCTGGAGCAGTGGAGCCACTGGGCTCACCCTGGCAAAAAGTTGAGTCCAGGGTCTGGCATGTTAAAGGGGGACCTCCCAGAGGAGACTGTACAAAGGCTGAGGCATGGGACCCTGCTGGTCTGTATCTATTGCACACGGCATCTCCCACACCCATCCCCGGGGCATCCTGGCACCTCCCAGGTCAGACATTAAGCAACCTAACCAAGGTCTGTGTGTGAGATTCGTTCTCTCTCCCTGGGGAGGGTGGGAATTGTGTGTGCAGTGAGGGGGGCCTGTAGGGAAGTGTTTGGGTTATACCAAATCTGCACTGCCTGTGTGTTTCCAGCAGAGAATGCCACTGGAAACCTGGCACAGGAGCTGGCTGGGATGGTCCCTGGGAGGGAGGGAGTTGAACTCCCCCACCAGAGGAAGTTCCCTTTCCCACATGGACAACACCCCCCCCACACACACACCTACTGAGCAGGGGGAGAGGGGAGAGTTGTGAAAGTGTTGGGGGTGGGGACAGGGTCTCTCAGCTCCATACTAGCTGTTTCATCTACAAGCACCATCTCCAGTTCCTCCAAGGTTCTGTCCCTGGCTGTGGGAGGGCAGTGGGGTTTAGCGGTTAGAGCTGGGAGCCAGGACTCCTGTGTTCTGTCCTTGTCCATCTGTATCTGTTTTGTGTCCAAGATAGCTGATGGGTCACTCAACTATGTTCTTCCTGAAATCTTGTCCTCCTTTGGCTTTCGTGACTGTGTCCTTTCCTGGTTCTCCTCCTATCTCTCTAAGCATTTCTAGTGTGTCCGATGGAGGATCCTCCTTTCTGGGAGCCTTCCATAGAGCTCTGCCCTTGGCTCCATTCTCTTCTCCCTCTTCCCCTTAGTTCTGGGTAATCTCAGCCGCAAACGCAAATCCAATGACCCTCTCTATGCCGCTGCCTCACAGATCGGCCTCTGCTCCAGACCTGTCTCCTCCTGTCCACACTGAAATCCCAGCCTGTCTCTGGCATCACCTCATGGCTGTGTGACTGCTGGCTCAAACACAATATGGCTAAACCAGAGCTCAGAATCTCCCCTTCCCTGCTACCTCCTTTCTCAGTCACTGTGGACACCACCCCCAACCTGTCACTCAGACCTCTAACCTGGGCATCATCTTCAATTGGGACCTTTCTCTAGGTGCTCACATCCAGGCTGTGGCTGCTCCCAAGTTCTTTCTCTCTAAAACGTGGCCTTTCCTAGCCAAGAAGTGGTGTTTTGGGCTAGGACTCAGGGCTCCTGGGTTTGGCTCTTCTGTGCCCCAGTTTCCCCCCACGCAATGGTGATGGCACTACTGCGGGGGATGCTGTAAAGATACAAACCTAAATGACCACAAGAGGCCTGACAATACAGTGATGGGAGGCCTATAAACACCTTGGTAGACCTCTAGGCTACCTTGAAATGTCAGATGTTGACACAATACCCACTTCCATCACATGGGGAATAAAAGTAACTCAGGGCTCAAACATTTTATCGCTTCTGTCAGCCAAGTGCATTACATTCAGCAGGGCTCCTTGTGCCCTGCCATTCACCGCACAGCTCCCTGTGTGCCCCCTGCCCATTGTTTTCTATTTCAGGGACTCCTTCCAATCTCCCCCCAGCCAGGGGCTCTATCTACCCACCAATCTCCCACTGCCGCCAGGGGCTCTTCCCACACGTAACGCCGGGATCCCCTTCCCCCCCACACCAGAGGCTTTGTTCACCCCTTCTCAATTCCAGTCCCCCAGTCTCCCCCTTGCAGGGGGCTGTAGATACCATCTCTGGTTTTTCCGACTTTCCCCAAAATCCATAGGGTTTTGCCCAGTGCTTAATTTGTAATGAAAGGGGCTCAAGCAATTCTTTTACATTCAGACCTGCTGCAACAGTCCTGGCACAAATTAAACACTAGTGCGGCCTGCTGTGAACAGTCAGCCATTGGGGTATTGACCAGATGCAGTGTTCAAAGGTTATCATGTTATTGACACAAACATGCGGTCAAGTAGGGACTTCGCATGCTCAGTCAGGCAGAGCTGGGGCCAGGAGGGTGGATATTATTTGTATCAGGGAAGCACCTGGGGGCCCCAGGCAGGGATTGGGCCCCATTGTGCTAGCTAGCTAGAAAACAGCATGTGTTCGCGTCCCCCATGAGTCGCATGCTGCCACTAGGGGGTGCTAAGGTCTAAGCTTGCACACAAGCCAGGAGTCAATGCTGGCCAGCATGAAAGCCCAGGGGTGGGAGCAAGAAGCAAGGATTAGGGCAGGTAGCTGGGGACCGCATCCCCATGCTCCATTATGCCTGGTGCTGTGGAGGGTAGAGGTGCATTGGCCGCCTGCCAGCCCTTGCAAAGGCCCAGGGAGGCAGCACAAACACAGACAGGCACTTCCTGGCCTCCTGGGGGCAGCAGGCGTAGCTGCTACAGTCTGAACAGAGCTAGTTGTGCCTGTTGGGAACTTGAAACTCCCCCAATCCCCCCCTCCCCATGCAGGACAGCGCCCCCTAGTGGCGGGGGACTGGAGTCAGCGCTGACTGTGAGGCCAGAATGCTCTACTGAGCCTCCCTATTCTTGCACCACAGTGCCCCCTAGTGCCTCGCTGGAGCATTGGGGTCAGCACTGACTGTGAAAGGAGAGCGCCCCTACCCCATTGCCTGCAGCCCCCTGCTTTGTGTCTAGCTACCGTGTCTCCATAAGCAAAGTTTCTGCACACCAAGTAGCTGCCCTTGCTTCCTACTGGGCTCCCGTCTGGTGGGTCGGGGAGCAGCCTCCTCCCCAGATCCTCCCAGCCTGGAGCCTCCTTGATTTTGTAGAGCTGGGGAGAGAGAGCTGGATTGCTGCTGTCAGCTCTTACTTATCATGGCCTCGGGATCCGGACATCTGCTTCCTGGCCTGGCAGCCCTTTGTCTCTGAGATGTGACTGGGCAGGAAGGGACAGGGAGATCCATCCCTGTTCTGAGCAAGACAGGGAGAACTAGTTACTTCCTGGAGCCTGGACTAGCCAGTATCCAGCCACCTACAGCCTGTCCTCTTTGACCAAAGCCCCTGATATCTCAACCCTGGGCTCCCCCCCCCAAGCTCTGCTGGGGCCCCTTAATCCCGATTTGCAGCCCCTCTGCTATCCCAGCTCCGTGCTCTCCCATAGCCCTGTCCATGTCCCTCAGCCTTAACCTACAGCCCTCTGATATCTCTGCATCCCTCCTTCCCTTTCCCAAGGCTCCCAACCCTGCATCCCCTGCACGCACTGGACATTTCAACGGGGCTGGGCCATGGTGGGTGATTATAAAGCACTCTAAGAACATAGGGGTTAAGCTCTTCTCCTCCCCACCCCCACTTTCTACAGCTGAATTGGTGTTTCACTGACACATTTTTTCTTTATTGTTGCAAATTGTGAAACCCAACACTTGGAGCTGAAATCTAGATAGCAAGGAATTGTGAGATTCCCAAACAGAGACACCAGGACATTGCAAACCCCAAACCTCCTGAAATCTACAAGGGATGGACTCCGGATATGTAGGAACTGGAAAAATCAGAGTCCCGGAAAGGAAATGACAATAAAGTCTCTCTTCCCCGCATCACACTGGGCCCAGACCAGGGCCCAAAATTCTGGGCTCAGGCACTCAGGGAAGCAGGAAATGGCCAATCAGGAGACACAGACTCTGCCCAAAGTAGCAATTTTAAAACATTTATTAGTTTTACGTTTGGGGGGAGGGTTTGCCCTAATCTCCCCCATCCCCTGAGTCACATTCTCTCACTACACCGCGGGGTGGAGTTAGCACCGGGGGGTGGGGGCAGAGGATGCTGAAGAAGCCAAGAGAAATGCTGCTTCTGGGGGGGGGCACCCAAAGTGCATCTTTGACCTTCCCCCCAGCTCCATTTCCTACCCCCCAAAGTCTGCACTGGGCTCTTCACAGAGGTGACCCCCCATCCTTTGCAGCACCCCTTCCCCAGCTCCCCAGGGAGAAACCCCCACCAACAGCCTGCCTCTGCTCTCCAGTCCCTCCGGTGGGGGGGGGGTGAAGTCACTGGGGAGCAGCTCCCTTGAGGGGGCCTCCTGGCCCCCACCCCTGCCAGCAGGACAGTCCTGGGGGCAGGCTCCTGGGGAGGTCTCCAGGCTCGGGCCCCTCGGAGGAGTCTCTAGTCCTCCGGCGAGCAGGCCAGGTGCAGCTGGTCCGGGCTGCCCACGCTGCCGGTGCTGGAGCTGCCGTCGCCCAGGTCCCGGGGCCCGCAGGGCAGGCTGAGCTCCGAGGAGCCGACGGGGCTGCTGTCGGCGCGGGCGGCGCACTCCTCCTCCAGCGCCAGGCACAGCGCCTTGAGCTCCAGGTTATCGGCGGCCAGGCGCTCCTGCAGCCCCTCCAGCCCGGCCAGCTTGTGCAGGCAGGCGGCCAGCTCGTCCCGCAGCACCCGGGCCGCCTGCTGCCCGAAGAGCTGCCAGTCCCGGGCCAGCCGCTTGGCCTTCAGCCGGTCGTCGTCCAGGAAGCAGCAGAGGTCGCGGAGCTCGCGGTTCTCGGCCGCCAGCCGCTCGTTCACCTGCTTCAGCTCGCGGATCTCCCGCAGATGCTCCTGCAGCTGCCGATTGACGCCCTGGATCAGCCGCCCCCGCTGCACCAGCGCCGCCAGCTTCTCCGCCTCCTCCTGCCGCAGCCGCCGCACCAGCTCCTCCTTGCTGCAGCCGCCCAGCTCCGAGTCGCTCAGCTGGGCCAGGGCCCGGCCGGCCGCCGGCTCGCCGGCCTCGCTGCCCATCGCGCTGCCGCAAGGTGGTTCCTGCTCCCCCGCCCCTTCCAGCGCCGCTACCCCGCCTCCTCCCGCGGATCAGCCCCCCGGCGCAGGCCCCCGCTCCTCCGCGGCGCACGGGCCTCCTCGCCACAGCCCGGGGATCCTTCGGGGGTACCGAGCCCCCTTCTTCGGGGCTCAAGGCCCCCCTAGCCACAGCTCTGGGGTCCTTCGGGGGTACCGAGCCCCCTTCTTCGGGGCTCAAGGGCCCCCCTAGCCACAGCCCGGGGATCCTTCGGGGGTACCGAGCCCCCCTTCTTCGGGGCTCACGGCCCCCTCCCGGCCACAGCCCGGGGATCCTCCGGGGCGCACGGTCCCCTCCTTCTTCGGGTCAGGGCGCGGGGCCCCACTAGCCACCAACCTGGGCTCCTTGGCGGCGCAGGGGCCCCATTGGCCCACGGAATCGCCTCGCTAGGGGCTCAGCCCCCCCCCCCCAAGCACGTTGGTCGCTTGGAACCGCACAATCCGCTTTGTGGCGCACGAAGCACCTTCGAGGGCGATTCTCTGGGGCGGGGCGCACGACCCCCGTCTCCAAGACGCACCGTCCCCGGCGCAGTCAGCGGCCCCCCCGTCAGCAGCGCGCGGCTCAGGAGGGTCCGGGGCTCCGGGCTGCAGGGGCTGAGCCCGGCGGAGGGAGAGGAGGATGCCCCCCCCCTTCCCAGGGCGGGGGATCCTGGCCGAGGCTACGCGCCCCCGCGGTGCTGGTCTCTGCCGGGGCTCAGCGCAGCCGGCGCATCCTACGGTGGGGACCCGCCGCGGCGGGGGGCGAGCAGGGGGCTGCGGCTCGGAGCGCTGCTGGGCAGGGGGGAGGATGGAGGAGGGGGGGAGGAAGCCGTGACGTGGGAATAACAATGCGAAAGGCACAAATGCCAGCAGCGGCACCGCATCCCCCAAGCAGGCCGGCGGGCTGGCTCCGGGGCGGTGCGGGGGGGGGGAAGTGACAGGCTGGGGGAGGGGTGGCTAGAGTGCGTCGCTCAGGCCGGGCTGGGGGGGTCTAGATGGGGGGGGGCGGCGGGGGCGGGGCGTGACAGGTGCCTGTGATGGAGACGGGGGCGCGGGGAACTCGGGTTTGGGGGGGAAGGGAGGGGCTAGTGCATGGCTGGAGCGAAGGGCTCCAGCAGGTTGGGTGGGTGAAGGGGAGGAGGGCGGGGGGCACATTTCAGAGGGATGGGTGATGGGTGTGTAGGAAGGAGGTGGGGGCAGGTGTTAGGGGGGTGCTCGTGGGGGCAGGTGTCCCCCAGAGGCGGGGGGAGGCTGAGTTCGCTGTGGGAGCGGCCTGTCTGTGACAAGTGGGGACCAGTGACATTCCGGGGTTGTTATTGTAGGGTCAGAAACCACTGACCTGGGGCCCTCCCTAAGCTGCATCTGGTATTGCTGGGAGAGGGGGGAGGGGATTGATGGAGCCCTACAGGCGAAAGTGCCTCCTACCCATCCCCCCCATCCCTTCCTTGCAGCACAGCACTGCACTGGGGCTGGCAGAGACTCCCAGGGGGCAGTGCCCCACACCAAGCCCCTGCCCCTCACCCTGGAGCACCTCTCCCATATTGGAGCCTGCTCTGACTGCTAGGGGAGAGCATTTCCACCCCAGCAACTTCTCCCATTGCTCCCCCCACACACACTGTTCTGAACAGGAGGGGAGGGGCTGCCAGGAATCCTGTCCCAGAGACAGGAAGGATGTTGGGCTACAATGGAAGAGGAGATATGGGGGGGGGGGGGAAGGAAGTGCTGTTAACCCTTTGGGCCCCAGGCAGACCTGGGTAGGGAGAAAGGTGCTAACAACCCCTCCCCCCACACACTCAGGAACGTCAAAGGAAGGGGGCTGCTGTCTGTGAAGGGACAAAGAAAGGCAGGGAGCAAAGGGGTTTTGAACCCAGGTCTCTGGGGGAGGGTGTTCTCTAGCCCGGAGGAGGGGTTGAATCTAGGCATCTGGGGGGCGTTTTCTAGCAGGGAGGAGGTTGGCCGGTGGAATCCAGGAGTCTGGGGATTGATTCCTAGCAGGGAGGGTTTGGGGGTTAAATAGCAGGAGTCAGGGGAGACGATCTCCAGCAGGGAGTGGGGCATGGGGATTGAACCCAGGAATCCCGAGATCATTCCCTAGCAGGGAGCGGGGGTTGGGCAGTAGCCGGGCCATGGCTGGCAGATAGATCCAAATTCCTGCAATGCCAAGGCTGGTGGGAACAAAGGGCCTTTGTGTTCCCGCTGGGACATTTGGTGGGGGGGGGGAGCTGGAACATGTGCACAAGGCAGGAAAGGGAGAGGTGGGATGAGAGGCAGGGAATGGGGGACCCCAGCGCACCCCACTCGGTGTTACAGAGAGAATCCAGCTCTGCAGAGAATGGGGGCGGCGGGGTGTTTAATAGGGGTGTTCTCCCCGCCCCCCGATTCAGTGCCAGGGACTCTTACATACACAGCCCCCAGACCTCAGCCCACATGGCGGCATCTCAGCTCCCAGCGAGGGATCCCGCTGGAAACAGGAGGAAAGCAGCCTGCAATGGAGCTGCTAAGGAGAGAGCCGGGGAGTCTGCCCGCTTCCCAGCCTCAGAGGGGAGAAATCCGCCCTGGAGCTCCAGAGGACAAAGGAGACCCCCAGGGTCTGCAGCCTGCAGAGGGGCGCACCGGGACCCCCGCAGTTCCCCTCATCCCTGGTAAAGCCCAGGCTGGAGCAGCGGCAGATCCGGATCGGAGTCTGCCCCGCCCACCCCTCCTTCCAGGGCTAGGCACAGAACCCAGGCGTCCGGGCTCCAGGTCGCTCGCGCCCAGCTGGCTCCGCCCCGCGCTGAGTGACGCGTGCAGCCGTGCTGCTGCTGCTGCGGCGACCTGGAAGCAAACAGCGCCGGGGTCATATGGACAGTGTCAATCGCAGGACAGCTCCGCAGGTTCGTCTGTGTGCTCCGGGGCGGGGGGCATCGGGAGCCAGGACTCCTGGGTTCTGTCCCAAGCCCTGGCAGGGGAGTGGGGTCTAGTGGTTAGAGCAGGGCGGGGATGGGTGCCAGCTCTAGCAGGGGGGTGGGTCTAGCGGGTAAAGTGGAGTGGGGGCGGGGGGACTCAGGACTCCTGGGTTCTGTCCCGGCTCTGGAAGGGGAGCGGGGCTAGCAGAGCTGGGGAGCTAGAGGCAAGACTCCCTGGCTCTCAGCTACTGTATCAGGGGAGGACTGACCCCCTGCTCTACTAGACCCACCCCACTTTGCCCCTTCTCTCCCCACAGGTTCCCTGTCTCTTCTCCAGGGGGGCACTAGCGGGCAGCTAGGAGTTGGGGTCCTGCTCCTGGAGCCTGGGCCTGGCTGAATTGGTCCGTGGGCCATGACCAACGACCTGGACATCTTCGTGGGGAACACCACGCTGATCGACGAGGAGGTGTACCAGCTCTGGCTGGATGGGTACTCAGGTATGGGGGTTGGGGGGATCGAGACCAGGATTCTGCCCCAGCCTGTGGGTGGAATTAGGATCCAAGTGGGTTAGAGCATTGGGTGACTGGAGGTCAGGACTCTTGGGTTCTACCCCCAGCTCTGAGACAAGGGTAATGCTGGGTGAATGTTTTCCCCCAACGACCCATCTGTGCCTCAGTTTACCCAGTTGCTTTGCTAATGCCAAAGAGAGAAATAGAATGCTTGTCCCATTGACCCCATCCCCTGAGAGCAGGTGGTGAGAGATGAGGTCTGGCCCAGCCCCCTCATGCATTGATCTGACTTCCCCTCCCAGTGAGTGATGCGGTGAGCCTGCGGCTGCGCAGCGGGATCCTGGAGCAGACGGGGGCTACGGTGGACGTGCTGCAGAGCGACACCATGGATCATTACCGCACTTTCCACATGCTGGAACGCCTGCTGCACACCCCCTCCAAGCTCATCCACCAGCTGCACTTTCAGATTCCCCCCTCCCGCCAGGCCATGCTCATAGAGAGGTGGGGGTTGGGCCCAAGGCTGGACGGGGGCCAGAGGGAGGTCAGGAGGGAAGGCGGGAGGCTGAGGGGGAAGTGAAGGGGGCAAGGCCAGGAGAGAAGTGGGGAGGTTGGGGGAGCTTGGCCCAAGGCTGGGGGGAAGGAAGGGAGGAGGAAACTGGGCCTGAGGCTTGTGGGGAGGAAAGCTGGGCCCAAGTTGGGGGAGGGAGGAAGCCCAGCCCATGGCCGAATGGGAGAGGGGAAACTGGGCCAAGGTTGGGTGGTCGGTGTGGGTCTGAGGTCCCATTGGGGGAGTCTGAAGCTCTGGGGTCACAGGGGTGTCTGAAGCACCAGTGGGGCAGAGTGGAGGCAGCTGAGCTGTGTGGGGTAGGGGTGTCTGAGGTGCCTCTGTCTCCCACTCCTGCGGGGGCAGGTACTACGCCTTCGATGAGGCCTTTGTGCGTGAAGTGCTGGGCAAGAAGCTCTCCAAGGGCACCAAGAAGGACCTGGATGACGTCAGCACCAAGACAGGCATCACCCTCAAGAGCTGCCGGCGCCAGGTATGGCTCAGCCTGGGGCTCCCATGAGCCTCTGGGGAAGCAATTGCCGTTAGACCCAAGCTGGCAGCTCTTATGAGTCTCTTGGACAGTGGCCCCCATCAGGTCACAGGCCAGGGGTTCCCATGAGCCTCTGGGGCAGCAGCTACCCTCAGGCCCCGAGCCAGCAGCTCCCATGAGCCTCTGGGGCAGCAGCCTCTGTCAGAAAATGGACTAGGGACTCCCATGAGACTCTGGAGCATCAGAACACACACTGGGGATTCCCATGAGCCTCCTACACATGACACCTATCTGGACCCTGGCCAGGGGATTCCCAGGAGCCTCTGGGGTGATGTCTCCCCTCAGGCCCCAGGGTGGGGGACTGGCTGGCTCAGGGTAGGGGTAATGGGGCTCTGACTCTTCCTCCCCCCACGCTGGTGTCCTCCTCAGTTTGACAACTTCAAGCGGGTGTTTAAGATGGTGGAGGAGATGCGTGGGTCCCTGGTGGAGAACATCCAGCAGCACTTCCTGCTCTCAGACCGTCTGGCCAGGTAACAGGTCGGTGGTGGGGGGAACCAGTGGGGCACACTATGGTGTAGCTCTGCCCCTAGAGTGTCTGATGGGTTGGCTTGACCCCTCCTCCCCCACACAGAGCCCTCTGCTGGGCTAAGGCGCCCTGGAGCAGTGAGGCTGGAAAGTAACATCCTCTTAGGGTGCCGGGGGCAGGTCCCCCTCAGACTCTCTGCATAATCAAGCAGAAACGATCACATGACTCCAGGAGCTGGAATCCTGGGCTCCAGCCTGCAGCCCCTGGACTGTCAGCTGGGCCTGCTCAGCGTAGATCTGAGCTGCTCTAAGCCACCCTTCAATTATGAGCCAAGACCATTCCTAGGTTCAAAAAAGAACTAGCTAAGCTCCTGGAGGATGGGTCCATCAATGGCTATTAGCTAGATGGGCAGGGATGGAGTCCCTGGCCTCTGTTTGCCAGAAGATGGGAATAAGCGACGGGATGGATCATTTGATCACAAGTTCTGTTCATTCTCTCCAGGGCACCTGGCATTGGCCGCTGTCGGTAGACAGGATACTGGGTTAGATGGACCTTTGGTCTGACCCAGTGTGGCCGTTCTTATGTCCTTATCTGGGATCGGTGTTTGGCTGGGAGACCTCCAAGGGGAACACTGGGATGCACTCCTGTGGCAGTCAGTGCTGACACCAATACAGTGCTCCCGGGAATGGGACGGGAGGCAGGGACAGAGGAATTTTCCGATTCAGTGTCTGGCCCTTCCCTCCCCCCCTCCCCAGGGACTATGCTGCCATCGTCTTCTTCGCAAACAGCCGCTTTGAGACGGGCAAGAAGAAGCTGCAATTCCTGACCTTTGAGGATTTCGCTTACTGCGCAGAGCAGATGATCCAGAACTGGACTCTGGGGGCCGTGGGTGAGACTGGGGACCCCCTGCTCGGGGGGAGATGGGGCAGATTTTAGCCCCCGGGGATCTGTGCCTGGACAGCTCCTGGCACAAACATTAAAAACCACCACGTGGTGCTCTGGGGACCTGCTGTGTCGGCTTACTCCATGTGCGGGAGCTGGGGTGGGGGCAACGTCACACGTAGCTCAGCCTGGCTCTGCAGGGTTGTGCTGTGGGGAATGCACCAGCTGGACTTTCCCTAGACCTGGGAGCTACCCATGGCGGTCCCAGACTTACTCCCGCTTCTGTGTAAACGGTCCCCATGCCCCAGCCCAGAGGTGGCTGCATCTCAGTGCTGGGTATAAACAGCCCCCCACCCCAAAGCCTTCTCCCATTGTCCACCCATTCCCCCCAGACTCCAATGTGGACGACATGGACGTGGATCTGGATAAGGAATTCCTGCAGGAACTCAAGGAGCTCAAGGTGCTGATCGCTGATAAGGATCTGCTTGATCTGCATAAGAGGTACAGACCTGATGTGGGCAGGGCTGGGAGCCAGGACTCCTGGGTTCTAATCCCAGCTCTGGGAGGGGAGTGGAATCTAGTGGGTTACAGCATGCAGGGGCTGGTGGGATCTAGTGCTTTAGAGCAGGGGTGGGACTGGTGGGATCTAGTGGGTTAGAGTTGGGGGAATCTAGTGGATTAGAGCAGGGGAGCTGGAAGCCAGGCCTCCTGGGTTCTTTTCTCCATGTGGCCTATGTTGTAGTGCATGGGGTGGAGCTGGGAGAAGTAGCCTTTTGGAGGGTGTCTGTTCTGTCCCTATGTGATGCTGTTTCTTGGCCCCAGGCCTGGGGACACCTGGCAGGGAGCGAGCCCCTGGTGGGGGGCCTGACCTCTCTGTCCCTCTGCAGCCTGGTGTGCACGTCGCTGCGCGGGAAGATCTCGGTGTACAATGAGATGGAGGCCAACTTCAAGGTGTGTCCTGGAGCCAGGGGTGGGGGACAAGAAGAGAGTAATGGGAATGTGGAGGGGGGAATCCCCCCGCCCGATTCCAGAAGTCCCTGCATTGGCCAGGCCTCTGGGTGGTGCCCCCTGTTGGCACCATCTATGAATACATTTCCTCTGCATGATCTGATCACGTGTGTCCCCCATGTGAAGGGCGGCAGCCCACGGCCTGGCTTGCCTGGTGCCACAGCTTTCTGCTCTGGATGCCCTGAACCCCCCACCTCCATCTGCTCCTGCCACACCTGAAGGACCCACCAGAGGGGGATTCTGAGTCAGGGCTCTGAATGCCTCGGGGTGCTGAGATCAGGGACACCCTCTCCTCAGATCCGTCCTCCTCTCCTTCTGGGGTGTCCCCAGGAGCCAGTTCCACCCTCGGAACTGGGAGGCAGGATTCCTGGGTTCTCTCCCCTGCTCAGTCACTAGCTCACTGAGCGACCCTGGTGAGTCCCTTTCTCTGTGTGTGAATTTGGGGAGGGAGGGTTGTAACTGTGCAGATCCCTGAGGCCTGGGGGCCCTCGTGACTCTCCGGTGACCTGTCTGGCCCCACAGAACCTGTCACGGGCACTGGTCAATATGGCCTCCAAGCTGATCCACACCAAGGACGTGCGCGACTTCTTCATTGACCTTGTGGAAAAGGTACCACCCCGCACGCACCCCGTATGCATTTGCCCCCATCCTGTTCCCTTTCCCACCGCGGCAGTCATGGCTCCCCACACCCGGACACAGTGGGCTTCACAGACTGGTGAACATACCCCTCCCCTCCATACACTGCCCCATATATACCAACCCCATCTCCTCCCGCCACGCACGTAGACGTCTCAGGTTCTCCACCTCCAGGATTTAATGTCTGGGGGGGACTTGGGGTGGCGTGGCATTTCTGAGCGATCCAAGGCAGGGAGAGGCCTCCAAAGCCAGCCCCCAGGACACATGCTGCCCAGCATGCCTGGGAAGAGGGAGATTTGACCTTCATGGCCTGATCACCCCCCAGCTTCCATGCTGGTGGGGCAGGAAGTTGGTTAGTGGCCGGGGCAGGAAGTTGGTTAGTGCCCAGGACAGGAAGGGGGCCCCTTGGGAACTGGGCTGAGCCCACCAGCTCACCCCGCATGGGGAATTATAGACTTGGAGAGGCACCGAGAAGGGAAATGCCCCAGCTCCCATTTCCCCTCCCCCTGAGCCAGCCAGTCCCAATTCCCAGCAAGCAGAGGTTGTGGGTGAGGTGGTGGGGTGTTGCTCCTGGGACCCAGGCTGTCTCTGCCTCTTTTCCCCCTTCTCCCCAGTTCATCGAGCCCTGCAAGTCGGATAAGTGGACCTTGAACGACGTGCGACTCTTCCTGACGCAGTACACGGCATCCGCTCACACCTTGGAAGCCTTCCGGTAAGTGCTGCCCACCATGGGGGTGGGGGGCCGCCACCACCAAAGTCACTGCACACAGACTCTTCCTGTCCTAAACTCAAGGGTAGTGTTGAACCAGCAGCCCCACCCCAGAGCCAGCTGCATTTGGCACCAGATGAGAACCCTTTATAAACAGCTTCTGCACCCCACTCCAGAGGTGGCTGCGTCTCAGCACCGGGTGACAGAACCCCCTATACGTAGCCCCGTACCCCACCTCAGCTCCAGATGAAGGGTCTCTGTATAAACAGCTTCCATGCCCCATCCCAGAGGCAGACGCATCTCAGTGCCGTTGTCTGACGTCCCAGTTCTTTACCCGCAGGCACCAGGCTCTCTGGGATCGGTACATGAGCACCGTCAAATCCTGCCTGCTTAAGATGCACCACGACTGACGAGCAGGGGGAGCCCTGACTGTTTTAAATGCCCTGTTCTACCACTGATCCTTCTGCCCTGGTTCTGTTTACCTGGGCTGCCTCTTGGGAGCCCGGATGTGAAGTGTCCCCCCTTCACCCCAACCCCCACCACTTCCCCAGGGCCAGGTGCTGCCTCCCCCCAAGATTCCCTCTCTCCATCTTTGGAGTTTTAGCTCATTTTGGAAAATAAATGGAAGAGCCATTGGTTGGATTTGAGTTTTTCTTGGGGTTAGCTCAAAGCACAGGCCTGTCCCGGTATCCGGGCCAGTGCAACCACTAGGCAAAGTAGGTGGCTGCCTGGAGCGCCAAAATCTGGGGCCGCCAAAAAGCAGTGCCCCAGTTCAGCGATAGCCCGGTTGCAAATCCCCGCCGAGCAGTGACGGACCCCTTAAAGCTGCCCGCCAACGAAGCCGGCACCACCGCTGTCCTCCCTCCGGGGAATAGTACTGTGGCGCCACTCCAGAAATAACGTGAGCACGCCCTGTCGGGTCTTCAATAAGCATTAGCAGCACCGCAAAAAACACAAAACGCAAGGTGCGGCCGCACAAACGCACAACCGGTGAACGGGGTGGGCATGGTTACATGGTAAGTGCACGGCGTGGCGGGGACCGAAGGCCGGAAGCCGGGTGCAGGAACAGGCAGTTGGGTGCTGCCGTTCCCGCGTGCCAAGAAAAAAGGCCGCGCCCTGCCCCTGAAAGCTCAGGTCACGGGTAGGGTGCGACTCCTGCCCCTTGTAAGCAAAGTCGCGCAGGGCTGTCAGGTCTTCCCCGCGTGTCTTTGGGGGGGGTAGGGCGCAAGGCACCCGCACAGCTACTGCTAAAAATCAGCCCCCGCTGGCTGCCACATTTTACATATTAATCCACAAGCCTATTAAATATTTTAAATATTATCGCTCCTTACAATGCACATTCATTGAATTTGGTTAGTAATAATGCTGCAAAATATTGCTTATTATGCAAAATAAAAACAATAACAATGTCAATGCCATCAAACCATTTATTTTCATTAAATATATAAACTAACTAAAATTAATAAATGTTCAAGTCAAACATATTAATTCTAATAAACAATGCTACATTATGCAATATTCATTTTTAAAAGTTTATAATAAGCAATTCTCTGGGAAAAGGGAACGAGAAGTGGGGGCGCAAGGTAAAAATTTTGCCTAAGCGCAAAATATCCTTGCACTGGCCCTGCCCATTGCCACTAACCTCCAATCGGAGTCCTGGGCCCAGCTAGGTACCCCCCCATCACTAGCCCCCAATTGGACCTATGGGCCCAGCTCGGTATCCCCACTGTTACTAGCCTCCAATCAGAGCCACAGGCTCAGCCTGGTATCCCCACTGTCACTAGCCCCCAGTCGGAGCTATGGGCCCGGTCTGGTATCCCTATGAACAATACCCAGTGGATTAGAACCAGGGCCTGGCATCCCCGCCCCCAGGCAGAGCCATATGCCTGGCCTGGTATCCCCACCCTGCCCCTGGATTGGACTCATGGGCTCAGCCTGGTATCCTCACCCTGCCCCACAATTGGAGCCACGGGGCCAGTTCAGTATCCCTACCACCAACACCCCATGGATCAGAACCAGGGCCTGGCAT